>NDGN011348163.1:0-29670 GCA_002564285.1 Tympanoctomys barrerae | reverse complement strand
ATAAGTGCTTCCCTGGCAAGCGCAAGGGCCTGAGTTCAATCCCCAGTTCCGCAAAAAATAAAATAAATAAATAAATAAATATGATGTGGCTAGATACTGTTGTATTTTAGACAGTGACCTGTTCTCATTCTGAGTATTGTCTTTAATTATGATTATTAATCTCTTCCAGTCATTTCTAATCATGAATTATATTCCCTGTGATTTTTCATCCTTCTAAAAATAGTTTAAGGCCAGGAGTTAAGATCCTCGTGAGTTTAAGGCCAGCCTAGGCTACATAGTGAGTTCAAGGCCAGCCTGAACTACATAGCAAGACCCTGTCTTTAAAAAAAAAAAAAAAAGTTTAAGACAACTGAGGGATCAAAAGGTAACAGTTCCCCACACTTCTACCCAAGCTGTGTCCATTGTAAGGGGCATTCATAGTCTGACTTTATAAAAGTCTAGATTTAATTTAAATGAGCATCATGTCACTCTGCACACATTGAGGTGACTGTTAGAAAACACTGGTTTTGAATTCTATACTTAATGTAGAATGTACAGTGAGTGATAAATTTAAGGTTACAGTGCTTGGGGCTTTTCAAACTCTTTGTGGCACCTTTTCTGGCTCTGAGGACAAGGACTTAAAACAATAGAACTGAGTTATTTTTATTTTCGTTTCCAATATAGCAACAAAATTCAATGTTCAGTGGTACACTAGTGTACCCAACTCCTTTCCAGATAATCTACATGACACAGACTAATTCAATATCAATTGAAATGAATGCTTAAACTTTGAAGCATTAAAGAAAAAAAAAAGCACATGTAAATGTAGTAGTTCATTCTTGGGAGGCTGAGGCAGGAGGGTTGCCATGCGCTCAAGGCCCACCTGAACTGCATAATGAGACCTATTCTCAAAAAAACAAAACAATAAAAAACAAGCAGTTCAAGACCCTGTATCCAAAGGGCTGACGAGAGAGCTCGGCAGACTAAGTGCCTACTTAGGTAAGCATAGGGATCAGGATTTGATCCCTGGTACCACATGCCATGCTGCTGAGCTGGCCACTGAGTCCTGATCTGGTGGCAAACACTTGTAATCCCAGTCCTGGGGAGGCTGAAAACAGGAGGATTGCTATGATTCTGAGCTGCATAGAGACCCTGTATCAAATATATTTAAAAAAAAAAAAAAAAAAAAACCTACCTCCAAAAATAACCATTTAGGAAACGTACAGACCAAACAAAAATGTAGTGAATAATCAAAACACGAAAGAACAACTTTAATCCCTTCTGATATGCAGAAGCGCTTCCTACTACAAATGGTGTTCATGGAGAAGAGAGACAGCTGGGTGCGTGCACTGCCAAATGCCGTGCTGTTAGCGTGGCTGAATCCCATTCTCCTCTCTGCTGCCCGCAGAGAAGCCTGTCTTCTCTGCCTCTTTCCTCTCCAGCTCTCAACTCGGTTTCCTTTGTCTGTTCTCAGTGGCCCTCTGTCCTCAGTTACCTTTTCTCTCCGCTTTGTCAGGAAGCATAGTATTGCTGACTCATTTAGACTACCACTGTTTTCCACAATTCCTCCTCATTCCAAATTGGTTCTAAAGTCTCCCAAGTCATTCCATTTTCTAGAGCTCAGTGGTCCTGTCCATCTCTAATTCTGAGTATGTGTTTGGCTGGCTTCAGCCTTCTCTGCTAGCTTTTTGGGGCTCTTAAGTGATCACCTCAGCCAAAATCTATAGGGAAGCAGTGTATATAACTATGTATACACATGTGTTCTTTTGTGAGCCTGCATCCTTGTTTATATCTGTATCTACGTATTTTATGGGCAATTGTGACCATATAATGTCTCTTTTTAAAAATCCTACTTAGTAGTAAATACAATGCCTTCTATTGGGCCAACCAATATGATATAGATTTAGTATGTGAGAGACCTGCCATGGATAACCCAGGTTTAAGATGAATTTATTTCATAAAAAGAAAAAAAAAAAAAATAGGAAGAGTCCATGCATGTCAGACCTCAGTTTGACCAGCAGGGAGCAGCAGAGGCCAGTGAGCAACGTGACCACCTATAGCTGTACCCATCTAAGGCCTCAATGCCATCCTGAGTCCCCAGGGGATACAGGACATAGGAGAGGATACCGTATGTGCTGCACATATAACTCTGGTAGGGGCTTAATCTTGTTCTTTGGTTTTGGTAGAAAGTCTTGAAAATGACAAATTCTGAAGCAACCAGATAGTCCTTTAACTATCTGAAGAACTGAAACAACAGATTTGTTATTGTCTGGCCATATGAACAGATCTTTAACACACTCAGACATTGACCTGGTCATTTTCACTTATAGTCATTGTTTTATCAATAGAGATTTGTGTCAACAGGCAAATAAGCCATACATGTACATGCATAAGTAAAGCAACATTTTGTATTTACTTGGTGTAATATTTTTCTAGGACTATCCTCAACTTGTTTGCATGTTAATGTATATTTCCACTGGTGTGGTAGGAGGAGCCCGCTAGGAACATGTGAAGAAAGTCTGTGTTTCATGTAACCCACTGTAAGAGGCAGTTTAATGTCACTGGGTTACGCTGCTGAAACACTACTGCAGGTTGGTGTTGCAGTCTCACTGGGCTGCCCAGGAGGGACCTGTGCACTGCCCATTCTCAGCGGCCCCTAAAGCCAGCGTGGGCGCTGGGAGCTGGGTTGTGAACACAGCACAGATGAGGCCTTTCGGGATTCCGTCCTGGTCACTTAAGTACTGTATGACAGGCTGAATGACATGGCTTATGACGCCTTCCTTAGCTCTGAAATTTTGATACCGATGAAGCATAAGTAAGCAAATGAATATAAGTAATTTCTTTTGTTGAATATAATATAAATTGATACGTGAAGTAACATGAAAAATACAGAGAATGCATGCATCTCTGAATTAAAATTAGTACCTTTCAAAAAACTTTTCAACTCTACATGATATAGTTTTTTGGGTGAAATGTACTTCAGTGTTAAATATTAGCACTGAAGAAAGTAAATTAAATGTTTATAAACCTCGTATTTCCTTTCCACTTTTCTGAGGTTTGTTCTTAAACATTTTCTAGATTACAGAAATCAGGTGTATGTATTTAATAGTGCATTTAATATGGCAGTCTGTCATTAGTTAGTGCTTCTTAGAGTTGGGAAAGTCAGGTATAGTACCTATTTAAAGTCAGCCATTTTAATGTCCTTAGTCCTTTTATGCCTAGTGTTACATTTTTGGAACAGCACATAACAGTGGAGCATATAAACGATTTTGTGCCAGATAGCTCAGCAGACTAAAGCCCCTGCTCAGGCAGGCACAGGGACCAGGTTCAATCCCCAGTGTGCCGTGCTGGTCCCACCCCCAGGGCATGCTAAGACAGGGATTGAGACTGAGTGTGGTGGTGCATGCCTAGAATCCCAGTACTTGGGAGGCTGAAAAGACGAGGATGACTGCAAGTCCAACCGGTGTAGTGAGACCTTGTAGACCCTGTACTAAATACATTTTTTTAAAAAAAGTTATGTTCTTTGGATTCTTGTTCTTTGAATTTTTCTATATAACATATATAAATTTTGTGCAAAAAATTAACTAGCAACCTTTGGCATAAATGGTTAAAGGGAGCTCTAAAGTAAAATGTATTGTGTGGCTATACTAACAGTTTTAGGACTGTTCTCAGACCATTTTCGGACACTGTTAAACATTAGGTTGTGGTATTTGACAGAGAATGCTGATGGCATGATGCCTACCTAGACTCTGCCTGCAAATCACTTGGAGCTAACTTCTTTTCTCTGTGTGTGATCAAATTGTGAAGCACGTGATTTTTGCCTTAGAATATTATTCCTGATTCGGAACTCTACCCCTTGCCCATCTGTAAAGAAAAACCTTTTTAGCCACAGAAATGTGAGAGGGAATAAATAATAGATTGTATAAGTGTTGGCCATTTTTGATATTTTGCATAAATATTTTCACTTAATAAAGCCATATACTATGAACTAAAATAAAATATCTAAGGAAGTATATCTACATTTGGGGAATCCTTTTAGCAAGAAGATTCCTGGTCATTTAATATTTATATATTTTCTCATACATTTACTATTTTCCTAGATGCATATTATGGTCCAGAGGAAAAATAATAAGAATTTTGCTTTTATAAAGGAAAAGCAGCTATGAAGATGAAAGCACTTCCTGAGAGATTGTGATCTGATTTACTCTCCATCGCACACAGCCTCTGATCATCAGAAAGGGCGTGTTGCTGTAGTTGGGCTTTTGCCTAGCCACCATGTCCCCTCCAATGTCAAACCAGCAGGAAGGGGGAAGTAATTTACAGATACAGTCACCATTATTAAGTTGAGCTATTTATGTAAGTCGTATTTTCTAACTAGAATAATGCTAATTAACTATAACATGACAGATGACATAAAGTAGGGATTCCCATTTTTGGCCCTTCTGTGTTCAAAATATCTCTAGATTTTAGAGTGTCTTTTGTCAGAATAAGAATGGAATGACAATTGTGTGAATTTGAGCAGTGAGTCCTAAGAACTGTAAAGCAATTTCTTGGCACACATGCCATACAAAGCGTATCCCTTCCCTATGTCCATGTCTGCCAAGGATGGGAAGATCTAGGCAATGCTCCGAGGCGCCACTGCCCCCTAGTGGGAGTGCGCCTCGTTCTTACTTGTTGGACTCACTCTGCCTTCCAACAATTATGTCTCTTGAGACCACTCTCAGATTTACTAATTTTGTTTAATTTTACCGTGTTGATCTGTAACATGGTGACTGTTGATTGAAGTCTCTCATGCACAACTTTGTTCCAGGTCTTGGGACATGCTCTTGCCTCAGTGATGGGGACAATGTTTCAATATACTGCCATTTATTTTTAGGGATTTTAAAAATAATAGTAGTTCCATGTCTTGTGATTTTTGAGATGAAACTGTTTAAGGAAAATTAAAATATGCCATATTGTGGATAAAAGGATCATTTGTTTCAGAGTCTCCCTGTTCTATAGAGAATGGTGATGCATAATATCTACTTAATACTATTCAGACAAAGGCAGATTGATTTCTATGTAAATCTACATAAATATGTATCTTTCTGCAAAGGAGATTAGAAAGATAATACTGTGGTATAATATCTTAGAAATTTTGTCATTAGCAATTTCCATGTATGTATACATAAGTATATAATAATTAGCATTGCCAAATTCTAATTTTTAAATTCTACCAGGCTTTTATCCAGGAGCAAATAAATTCTGTGGCAACTCCTCAGTGATTGGCTATCTCATTTATTAGTCACTTACTTGCACTTAACCAATAGATTTGCTAAAAAAGGAAAGGGGAGTTCTCTGCACAGGAAAAAATTAAAATTACCTCCAAGGCAGGTTTCTTGTTAAAGTAACCCAGATTAAAAACTCATTTGGAGATATGGCAGCCCTCCATAAAGGACCAGCCTGTGTGAAAACTTTGGTTGGACTAATAACAGGTGTTGTGTTTTTTGTTGTTAGTGGTGTTTGGTTTTTGGTGAATTTTTTTGAGAGTCCGCTCTTAGCATAGTTTGTGATCACTTTAACAATAATCATCAATCTGTCTGTTTTTCTCTTTCATTTTCTCTGTCTTACCAAACCTCACCTAATGAAAGAATGCTTTGGCTTATATACAGTTGATATTAGTAACGCAGGCATCCATCTTGCTTACCTTTGGGAAGAAAGACAAATCGAGCTAACATGCTGCCAGTGTTTGGTGTGCCCTCATTCCGTCAGGATGCTGGCTCTGACAGAGTGGCAGCGATGTGAGTCAAAGACACTGATGCCCAGGGCCCCCTTTATAAAAGCAACTCTGTAGCTTTGAAAAACTTTCTTGTAGCCTTTTAAAAATATCCTAGAATTTATTAGTCATAATGTCTTTCTAAAGTTCTTTCTTCTGTCCTGATAATTTACATTATGTAGTACCCTGGACTAGAAATTTGGGTGAAGGCTCTAATTTTTCCCATTTCTGGTCTCATGGAAGTTCCTAGGTTTTCTGTACTTCACTTTCCTGATCTAGATACAAAATGTCCTCCTCTTTGGAGTGTTAAGAAAATTACCAATTAATAAGTATTGATTTATTTTCACTCCTTGGAGAAAGACATTACATTGTGTTTTATTATACAGCCATCTTTCTATATAATCTAGACCAATACTGTAACATCTTTGCATCCCTATACATATTTCTGTTAATGCATACCATTTCATAACTTAATATCTCAAACTGTATGTCAAACTGTATTTGTATCAGTACTAAATTGATTTTGTAGCCATTATAGAAAAAGTTTGTGTTTAAATTATGTATAATTAAGCTAAATTTACATGACAGTTTCTTTTCTTGCATATTTCTTTCAGACATGTTGGCTTTTATGCTTTTACCAAAGCAAGTAGAAAACCTCATAATACAGTCAACTCTTGATTATCATTGATGAATGTAGCTAGTAATATAGTTAGTGAGCATTCAGTGTATGCCAGGCAGTACTGTAGGAGCTTCACAGTGAATGGACTTGATCCCAATACCACTCTTTGAGGTAGATAGTAGATACTCTTATTATCTCCTTTCTGCAGATAAGAAACTGAGTTATAAAGAAGTGGAATAACTTGCCCACATTTACATACCTCAAAAATGGTGGAGCTCAGTTCTACAGCCAGCAGCCTGAGCTCGGGCTGAGCTTTGTGCTAAGCTGCTGCCTCTGCCTACATGGGGAACTTGGGAAATCCCACCCTCCGTTTGCAGTCCCTCCATTCTGACAGCTCAGTCAAGAGACTTTTCCTGGCTCTACTGCTTACTACCTGTGTGACTTTAAACATGTTAATTAGCCTTTCTATGCCCCATTTCCTTACCTAAAGAAGTTTAATAAAGCAAAAACTTCATAGGCGTGTTGAGGGATTGAACAATACATGTTAATTTCCTAGATGCATGGTTGCACATAACAAACATCTATAAATGTTTGTTTTCGTTTCCCTTTCTCAATTAAAGAAGACTTATATTAAATTTGTTAGTACCAATCCTCAGACACTAAACAGGGAGACAAGGCTTCAGAAGGGAACTTTCTATAGATAACCAAAAGTTGACTGTGATTCTTCCATTCCACCAGCCTTGCTATGTGAACCACTAGGCAGTAACCCTGTGCTGTAATTCATGCAGGCTATGGCCACTCGGATGCCGATGTTCTTCACCAGTCACTGCTGGAAGCCAACATTGCTACTGAGGTTTGCCTTACGGCTCTGGACACACTGTCTCTATTTACACTGGCATTTAAGGTTCGTATTAAATAGCATTCATGGTCAGTTTTGAAAACTCAACTAGCACAAACTTATGACATTGTATGTTTACTTCAGTAATTAGTTTTTGCCACTGTAAACATTAATCCATAAATTCTATAATGAAACCATTCCATGGTTTGAATTCTCTGAGATATAATAAAACTCAGCTGGTTTCTATATACAACATGCTTGGAAATGGTGGGAAAAGTCTCTGGTGGTGGTAGCTCTCGGGTAGAAAAAAAATTACTGGAGGAAACAAGGCATTGCTAAACCCTCAAGATTATGAATATGGGAACATAATCAGGCATTTCTGTCTTGAATATCTTTAAACATGACTAAGTATTATAGCAATTAACAGATAGTAATAGGTACTGATAGTGAGAGGAGTGATAAATAAAACTCGTAAGTTTAAAAATGTTATGTGTTACTAAATTAACATTTCAGGGATAAAAAACAAAAAGTTTTTTTTTTGGTCTTGTTTTTAAGTTTTAGCAAATAATATTCAAGTAGTTAAAGTTGGAGTCTTGACACTAATTTTCTTTATATCTACATATAACGTACATCTTTACTAGGGAAGTAAAAAGAGTGGCCTCAGGTCCTGTCACTATACTCTTATGCCCTTTTACTCTCTTTAGTCACATCCCTCGTAAAATGGGGCTTCTCATAGAGTGGCTCGCAGAGTAAGGTCTCCAGCTGTAGCCCCTGAGAACTCTTCAAAATGTGAATTCTATGGCCTCAGCCCAGATGTACTCAATCAGAAACTGCCCATGAAACTCAAGCCCTACAGCTTGAGAACCATGGTTCTATTGGACCCATCAGAAAGGACTTTAAAGTCTTGTTTTCTCTTGGGTAGTTTAAAGGTCTTATGTATAAGGGCTAGCAAGATAGCTCAGTGGACTCAATGCCTGCTTAGGCAAGTGCAAGGGCCAGGGTTCAATCCCCTACACCACATGCTAAGCGGGCCCCACCCCTGGGTGTGCTGAGCCAGCCACTGAGACCTGGTGTGGTGGTGCACACCTGTAATGCCAGTGCTGGGGAGGCTAAAAATAAGATCACTATAAATCTGAGCTGCATAGTGAGACTGTGCCAAATATATACAAATATAAGATAAAGGTCTTATGTACATATGCATGAGGTTGAGAATGTAAATGGCTGGACTTGTGCACATGTAATGATGCTAAACATGAATCGTTAGTCCAGAACAGCAGTAACAACATTTCTCTTTGCCTGGGCCCTGCCATGTGAACAGGCAAGAAACTGAAGGTGAGAAACTGGCAGGAACAGGCACATGGGCAAGCAGGGCACACATAGCACAAGCATCACGTGCAGCACCCATGAGAGTGGTGACAGTTTTCTCACTGGTCAGCCTACAGTTCTTCTCCAGGGTTCTTCCTTTTGCCTGCTGAATATTCCAGAAGTTATTTGCCTGGGTTTCCAGGTCTCCAAAAGTTTTTACTCCCAAGAAATGGCGTCTCATGATTCCTAATGAAAGCTTTCCATGGCATTTATGGACTGAATTAATATCTTTAGGGAAAATACCTAAAGTTTCTTATCTGTGAGATTGGAAAAGGAGAATCTACCTCTTGGGTGATGAATGTTGAATGAGCTGACCTGGAAAGGACCTTCCATATTCCTAGCCCTGTACGCTGAATTTTTATTCCATTATATTACTTAATATAAGAGTCTTTACTCCTTCAAATGAGGCATTTTACATATTAATGTAAATGAGTCTTAATTTCATTCTTGTCATTCTTGAGATCAGAGCCCAGGAACATTAAACCCTGAAAATAAGCAAAAGCCTTGAGAGAGAGGAAGGGTAGAAAAAAATTTTAACTCAAGTAAGAACTTAGAATATCTCAGAGTCTTCTCAGTTTTTCAAAGAACTCTTCTGGGTAATTCCATCAAAGAGTGCTAAGAAAATGAAATCTTACTTTCAGATTCACCAACCATGATTAGAAAAGTAAATGGATTGTGAAAAGCAAGGCTCCTAAACTGTGGCTTCTAGGAAAACTGGTATTTAAGGCAAAGCAGGTATATGGTTCCCTGAGCACTGGAGTCAACATTTGGGGGCAGGAAGGCGGATGGAGGCGAATAGCTGCTTACAGTAGAAAATTATATCATTCATTTAGTAACCATTCTCAATTTCTGATCTTTATATTGCTGCTCTTTCACATGATGTAATTTAATATTCCTCAGTATTTCACGATACAAGGATCCCTGTGGTACCTGCATGGCAAGCATGAAGCCCTGAGTTTGATTTCTGGTACCCACCCCCCCTCCTAAGAAAATATTCACTGTGAAATCAAGTATTCTACCAGCTGTGAGATATCTATAAAACTTAAAAGGAAAGCAAAATTATATGGGGCAGATTTGAGTTAGAATTTCTTTCCATTGATGATATGATGTGCTTTTCTGAAACTATGACTCCAACTATAATTTGCTGTAGAAAAAGTACTTAATATAAGTTATCTCTGTTTGGCCAGATTGTAAGATTGCTTGGGATACTAATCTCTTGACATTTTTGGGTACAATCCCTTTTGCCTGCTTGTGCAAAATGCATGCATGTGACTTACCCAAACACCTTTTTTTTTTTAAACAGGCTTATCATATTTAGAGTCGTGTTCTTTAGTGTCCATACGTATTGGACATGCAGCTGCATGTTGGCTTCTTGCTGGGCTGTACCTGCAGCTATTGTGTAGGTTTGGTCCCTGAGGGGAGTTTTAGCTGACTGGGCTTCCAGAGTGATGAATTGATAAAGATTTTCTGCTGAAATGAGAATATTTTAAACAATGATTGAAGGCATTTAATTGTGATCATCTTGTTTTGTTTGATAAAATAAAATCCATGAAATGTTAAAATCCTACCAGCTACCTTCTACTCAGCTAGGCCAAATTACATGCCAGATACTTTTGATCTTTGTAGTACCTATGGAAGGTCAGTTTCAAAGTCACTGTTTTACAGATGGGAATGGTTTTTTTTCCATAATTTTATTGATAAATAGCAATGAGACAGTTTCAAATCAAACTGGTAGGACAGTTTCAATAATTACACATTGCATACATTCTTCCTCGTGGTTAATTGCTGTAAGATGGGAATGTTGAAGCTCAGTTTACCCGTACATGCCCATAAGTGATACCTGACCAGAATATTGCCAACCTGCTTCCCATGGCTCAGAATGCCTGAGAAGCCTATCTAGGAGGGAATCTCACTTTTAGAGGACTTGCTTCATATTCTTGCAGTATTTTCCCCACCTATTGCAGTGCTCCTCTATTGGAATTAAAGATGTCACAAACATCACCTCAATCAATTTCTAATGCATGTAAAAATAATAGAAGCCCTCTCAGTACAAAGATACTGAATTTTTCTAGGAACTTTATCCCCAAAGCATAAATTTATTGATGCACACAGTCTGCCAAAAAAAATGTCTACACACTTCAGGAAAAGAAAAACTTTATTACCACGGGCCAGTAGCACAAAGGATAATGCGTCTGACTGCGGATCAGAAGAAAAACTTTATTGAGATATCATGAGATTAATACAAGTTACTTTCGGCCTCCACAATTATAAGAAGTGCTCAAAGTGGTAGCCATCGGCTTCCAAATGTTAGTATGACAGACTGCTGCTTAGTCATTGATATTGTTGCACATGCATTTTCAAGTTCTTCTCTAATGCCTAGCAGTGTGGTGGGTTTTCTGTGATATACAACATCCTCTAGGGCCCCCATACAAGGGTAATACCATCTGTTGAAAAAAAAAACAAAAAACAAAAAACAAAACATGAGGGCTAGCCAGATAGCTCAACAGATTAAAGCACCTAATTAGGCATGCGCAGGGTCTGGGGTTCAATCCCCGGTGTACCCTGCTAGCCCCACCCCCCAGAGAGTGCTGAGACTGGGTGTGGTGGCATGCAGCTGTAATCTTAGCTCTTGAGAGGCTAAAAACAGGAGAGATCACTTGAGTCCGATCTGTGGTGAGACCCTGTAGATCCTGCACTAAATACATAAGAGGAAAAAAAAAAATCATGATACTATTTTTCTTTTCCTGAAGTTTTTTTTTTCCTTTTTTTTGGGGGGGTGGATGAACTTTGTATTTGCTCTACAAGAGCATTATGTTTTCCAGTAGGACTCATGGCAGAGTTTGTTTAAATTGTAGGCTGTTACACTACCTGGAAAATGTAGTCTTTGAACCTGAAAACTGTGTTAAACCTCCTAAAGGTACCAGGTTTATTTCACTAATAATGCCATTGATATGTGTTTTAAGAACCAGCTCTTGGCTGACCATGGACACAATCCTCTCATGAAAAAAGTTTTTGATGTCTACCTGTGTTTTCTTCAAAAACATCAATCTGAAACGGCTTTAAAAAATGTCTTCACTGCCTTACGGTCATTAATTTATAAGGTAAGTATTTTCATCAGTGTAGGTCATAGCTCCTAGTCATCCCTTTCCTCTTCTTGCCTGGAATTGAAGGAGACATCAGTTCAGTTCCACTGAGCAGTTACTTTGCTGTGCTATGCCTGTTCCTTGTGTGCCTTCCAGTTTCCCTCGACGTTCTATGAAGGGAGGGCAGACATGTGTGCTGCTCTATGCTATGAGATTCTCAAATGCTGTAACTCCAAGCTGAGTTCCATCCGAACAGAAGCCTCCCAGCTGCTCTACTTCCTGATGAGAAACAACTTTGACTACACTGGAAAGAAGTCCTTTGTCCGGACACACTTGCAAGTATGTGTGATTCAGTTTCCTAGCACAAAGTCACCCCCAGTGGAATCTTTGGTAGGGTGGGGGGTGTCTTCGTCAGATTTACCAGTTTACCTATGATGTTAGCCTCAAGATAGAAATTCACAAAGTCTTTTTAGCTGGCTGACTTTATTTCATGTTCCATTCCATAAAATGGTGACCTAGGATGTGTTTCTATTAATAACTTCACATTTAAACACTGAATCAACTGGAACTAACTAAAATTCTATTTACTTGAGAAGTACAACAGTACTTTGGTTTACAAACTTCTTTCATTTTACAATTCTGGGGAAAATGGCTGTGTTTGTGTTTGTATAAAGAATATGACCATGGTCATGTTTGACACCCAATGTAGAGTATGCAAATAAAAGCAAAATTTTGCTGAATACTTTGGTTTGCAAACCAAATTGCTTGCCAACAGAAGTATTTGCAAAACAAGTTATTACTCTATTAGAACTTCTGTAAAGACACTTCATAGTAAACATTATAGGTTAGAAACAAAAGGCCCACAGTAGTTCTTTCTGTCCTGTATTTACAGACACATCTCCTATATCTTCAGGGATGACACATCCTAAATTCTCTGCTCTTAGACCTAGTGATAATGATGAGTCTTAAGTATTTTTGTAGACTTGTTATCAATGAATGCATGAGAGTATTTCCTTCTTCATCTCTGCATTTATTCCTTATTTCATTGTAACAAAGAGCATGCTGAGACTTAAGGCACAGTCCTGAATTGAACAGATCCCACTCCTGTACCTGTGGAGCATACAGTCTGTTCCAGACAAACCTAAAGCCCTTGTGGCATAGTGTGGCTAGAGCTGCCCTGCAGGAATGTGAGTGCATCATGAGAAATATCTGGCTGGGGAGCAGGCATGGCTTCCTAGAGGACATGAGGATGGGTAGGAAATAGCTGAAGAGTAGCAGGCCATGGGTATACTATCGGAATTACCCAGCTAGGGACTGTGTGTGTAGCATGGAGTTTAGAATATGGGTGACAAGTTAAGGAGAACACACTGTTAGGTATCCAAATGTTTATGTATTTGGAGATCTGTCTTGGACTCCAGTAGTAAGAATAGATCCTAGGAGTCTGGACCTCTCCTAGGGAGACCATTTTTTTTAGGACAGAGAGGACTGTGTCAAGAGTGACTGGGAAGGGATGATAACATTGGAAGTAAAAGGGGATTAAGCTTAGTAATTTGGTCAGTGGTAAAGGGAAAGAAAGAAGTAGACATGACCTCCATGTTTGAGCTTGAGCAACTAGGTCAAGGAGATGGTAGTCATGGATCCAAAAACAGGCAGGTTCCTCATCACATAGGTCTTAGTTTCTTCATTGTGTGTACAAAATACGTGACACTTTTAATTTAAAGGTGGAGAGGTTTGTTTTGATACACTCTTTAGAAGTTTCATCCATTGAATGTTCAGTAGCATGGTAGAAGGCCCCAGAGAGAGGAAAGCTGCTCAAGGCGTGGCAGCCAGGATCAGAGAGTGAAGGGAGGAGCTGAGACGGGGGATACACCCCTCCAGGGTACAGCCACTGTGACCTGCCTCTTCCAGCCAGGCCCTATGACCTAAGAGCAAGTTACCAAACACATGAACTTTGAGGGCCATTTTAGAAAGTGAGAACAAGGCTAGGGAGATAGCTCAGTAGAATAAGCACTTCCCTGGCAAGCGCAAGGGCCTGAGTTCAATCCCCAGTTCCACCAAAAAAAAAAAAAGAACAAAAGTTAAACTTTCCCACACTAGAGTGACCCCTACCCCAAACCTCCAACCTTTGCCCTGTTCTCTTGCACACCCTAACTGAAGACAGAAGCAAAGCCCAGATGATCATCTGAAAGTGAATTAATGTGTTTATGTGTCTGTCTCCCTAAGGTCATCATTTCTGTGAGCCAGCTGATTGCAGATGTTGTCGGTATTGGTGGAACCAGATTCCAGCAGTCTTTGTCCATCATTAACAACTGTGCCAACAGTGACCGGCTCATCAAGGTGAGCAGCCTAACCCCATTTTAGCTTTCACCTCCAAGACTCTGCTTCATGGGCTGGCTAGATAGCTCAATGGACTAAGCATCTGCTTGGCAAGGGCAGAGGCCAGGGTTCAATTCCCAGCACCACATGCTGCACCAGCCCCACCCCTAGGCTCACTGAGCTGGCTAATGAGTCCAGGCATGGTGGTGCATACCTGAAATCCCAGCACTGAGGAGGCTCAAAACAGGAGGTTCACTACGAGTTCCAGCTGTGTAGTGTGACCCTGTGCTATATCCATAAATTAAAAAGAAAAAGACTTTCTCATCTGTTGTACATGTGGTCTGCAGAAAGTGGATGAAAGCCACTGTCTTTCCTTCTCTTCTGTTCAATTTAGCACACCAGCTTCTCATCAGATGTGAAAGACTTGACCAAGAGGATCCGCACAGTCTTAATGGCCACAGCCCAGATGAAGGAACATGAGAATGACCCAGAGATGCTAGTAGACCTCCAGTATAGCCTGGCCAAGTCCTATGCCAGCACCCCCGAGCTCAGGAAGACGTGGCTCGACAGCATGGCCAGGATCCATGTTAAAAATGGGGATCTCTCGGAGGTAGGGAGCACTACAAGTCTCTTGATCTTGGTTTTTGAAAAATCAGTTAATGCCTCATTCATTCAAAGAAGCCAGTTCTAAGGGAAACCGTCCTGTTATTTAAAACCTCAAGGTGACTTCTTAGTTACCTAAGCGCTTTGATAATTTAATGAAGATTATAAGGAGATTTCTGTAGCACAAAAGAGCATTGTATGAGAGCCCTTAAAAATCTATATATGTACTTTTGTAGTTCCCTTCTGTCTCAGTTAGTTTTCTCTTGTTGCTGGGACAAATACATAACACCCAAGATTAGGGAAAGAAGGGTTTATTTAGCTCACAGTTAGTGGAGGCTCAGTCCATATTCAGCTGGCTCCAAGGCAGAGTGGCACACCGCAGAGGGAAGCCATTCTGGTGGCAGAAAACAGCAAGAGCAAATGGGAGGAGTAGCGGTAACAACAGCAACAGAGAGCAAGTCTGTCTCCCTTATGTTGCACTCAGGCTGTCCAGGCTGAGTGTAGCACTCACGCCCATAATCCCAGCAGCAATCACACCCGTAGTCCCAACGGATCATGAATTAATCACAAACTCTGAAAGTCCACCCCATGACTGACATGAGGCTTTGGGGGAACAACTAGACACAAACTATAGCATCATCTTAAGTGCACACCCGTTTCTGCATTAAAGCTCCTCTGTAGTCCTGAAATTCAACTATTTATGATAACAATTCCTGTTATTAAGGTAATGATAGAACATCACTCTCTTCTGGTGTCAGTGCAGTGACTATGTGAGTATTCCTCCCCAGAGCTGACGTGCTTCAGGGTGTTGATAGTATACCCGGGAGTTGGATGAGTGGGTGCCAAAAACAGCTCTGAATCCAAGGGCTAACATTTCCTAATTCTGTAACTTTAAGCCAATTTTCTTAACTCCTCAGAATCTTGATGAAATCATCAGTGAAATAAAAAATTAAAGAAAATAGCAATAGAGTACATATAGGTTTTATATTCCCATGAGAATACTTTTCAGAGTTTGTTAATCAAGTGGATACGATCTGGAATATTGCTAAAGCAAAACATGCCTTGACTTTGAAATTTCAATAATGGTTTCAGTTAGTGATATTACATTCTATGTCTGAAAAGTTGATAGAACTATTTTTACAGATTGCTTATTCAACAACTCCATTGTGCTAAAAGATACATACAACATTTCAATTTTGTTAGATCATAACCTAGATTACACATTATTGAGATAAAAAGAAATTCATAGTGATAGTAATGTTTCCATCATTTACAGAATGTAAAGATAATTTTTAATGATTTGTGTGAGTCAGGCTTCTTATAAAAATGAAAAAGCAGCTCATTGAGCTTTGGTTGTTTCTCTGTGCATGAGTTTCCTGTGGCTTCCGTATAACAAAGTACTAAAAACTAGTGGCCTAAAACAGCAAAAATTTAATTTTTTACAGTTCTAGAAGCCAAAAGTTCAATGTCATGGTGTGTGGAGCCTGCTCTTCTAAAATGTTTTAGAGAAGAATTTGTTCTAGTGGCTTCTCTGTCTCCCAGTAGACATATCACTCCAGTTAGCCTCCATTGTCATGTGACAGTGGTGACAACCTACATCACACATGGCACGGTGGGCTGATTGTTGCTGTTTTGATTTTTTTTGTCATTGCTGAGACAAACTACCCGACACCCAAAATTAAGGAAGGAAAGTTTTATTTAGCTCACAGTTTGTGGCAGTTTCAGTCTGTACTCAGCTGGCTGCAAGGCAGGGTGGCACATGGCAGAAGGCAACAGTTCATGGTGGCAGAAGACAGCAAAAGCAACATGAGCAACAAGAAAGGAGCAGCAGAGAGCAAGCCTCTCTCCCTTCCTTATATTGATGTATACAGGCCACCCGCTCCAGGGTGGATGTAACACTCACACCCATAATCCCAGCATTGCTCCATGAAGCAATCATAAACTGTAGACACCCACCCCATGACCGAGTGAGGCTTTTTGGGGACATCTAAACACCAACTATAACAGTTATCATTGAAAACTCTGAAAGATTTGCTACCAGCATGATATGACAGCTCCCTCATGTCTGTATTCCTGTGCCTCATCTTTTATAACAGTTATATTGAATTGAAGATCATCTTGATACCAGTATCAGCCAGGGAGATGGCTCAGTGGAATAAGCGCTTCCCTGGCAAGTGCAAGCACCTGAGTTCAATCCCCGGCTCCGCAAAAAAAAAAAAAAAAAAGTATCCTGATACTAGTATGACCTCATCTAAACTGATTGTACAAAGAACATCACATTCTGAAATTCAGGAACGTCATAAACTTGGGCAGGAGGGGGGACACTTTCCAACGCAATACACTCTGTAAGCAAGGGACTAATAAAAGTAATTCACAACAGTTCTTGTGGTGGCCTTCCTCTCTGGTGGTATGCACTTGTTCAGGAATCTATCCCACATTTGCACACTACTCTATGCCTCTCTCTCCCTGGTCAGTGTAATATGGAGCGAGCCATGTCTGATGTGCGTTCTATTCAGATTGGACAGTGTATTAATGGCTGATTCCCTAGCAGACTTCTCTTGCGCACTCATATAAGATACAAACCAGAGAGCCTGCTGCACAGCTCATGTGTGTTTCTACACATGTGCATGTCAAGCAGTTTCTGCTCTTGTATTGGCAAGACAGGGGCATCAGATGGTGGCAGCCACCTGGCTGATGAGATTAGGGACTTCTTCAGCATCTTCCATGACTTCACTTCCAGCAGCTGTCTTTGATTTTTGTAACAGCAACTTTGTTAAAGTAATTTATTTTTATTTTCCTTTCTTTTTTGAGGTAATGAACTAGTTATTTGGAATTATGTGTTTGGGGAAAATGATAGCTTTACCTTTTTTTAAGTTAAGAAAAAGCATATATTAGCACCTTCAATTTGAGCCATTCTCTCAGAATCTTAGAAGAAAAAATTGTTTTGTTTTTCTATGCGTTGCTTTGTTTTGTTGTTTCCCAAGCACACCTTTTCTTCAGTTTTCTCTCTCTCTTTTTTTCTTTTGCTTTAAGAGAAATGATGAAGACCTTGTGTAACAGTTCGAAGAAGAAATACTGTTTCTCTTTTACATTAAAGTGCAGTGATTTTAAATGAAAAAGAATCTTAGTGATTTTATTACCATTTGTACCAATTCCTAATTTACTTAAAAATTTCAGTTTATGGAAGGGGTTGCAGTTTTCCAAAGGTAAGACATTAGCTAGTAAAAAAACTAATTGGTGCTTTGAGATGTAATAATGTTTATTCGACATGCTATTATAAATTATAATTTTGACACATCTTTTTTATAGGCAGCAATGTGCTATGTCCACGTCACAGCTTTGGTGACAGAATATCTCACACGGAAGGGTAAGAAATGAGCTCTGTGTGTTGTGAAAAAAATATAAAACTAGACTAGCAGGGGCACATGAGAGCCATTCAGACAGACTTGGAAGTGGGGAAGCTATACATGTGTGAAGCATGTTTCATGTTATTCCCTTACATGATATCTGCTTGACTTGGTAGGCACAGCAGAAATGCAATGTGAAAAAGAAAAATAGGGCCAGAGAGATGGCTCAGTGGAATAAGTGCTTCCCTGACAAGTGGAAGGCCCTGAGTTCAATCCCTGGTTCCACCAAAAAAAAAAAAGGAAAAAGAAAAATAGATGGCATGTTGTCATGTAACCTCTTTCTGATGGCTCCATTTTGTAAAAACTAGTTCACAAGTTTTGCATATGATGTCTTTGACCAGCCAATCCAGAACCAAAAGGTTTTATTTCGCCTTAAGGTAGTTCCCACTGCATCTGTAATATTTATCACTCAAAAGACACAACAGGAAGTTACCAGACAGCTTTTCTGGAACACAGCCCAGTTGGTAGCTCTATTCTCAGGGGTAGGAGACAGGGCAAATGATGCTTCATTTTCTATATTATATATTTGTGCCCAGCATAACAGGCCATGGGTTCCTTCTAGTTAAACCATTCATGGGTTCCTTCTAGTTAAACACTAGTGCTCATTCACATTTCAAAATCAGCACAGCCCGAAAGGATGGCCTTTGATTTTGGAATACTGAGGTTTTTGGCAAAACTGATAGTCGGGACGTGTAATTCTAGAGAACAGCAGCACCAGATCCACACAGATGAGGTATACAGTATTTACGAATTGAGAGTATTTGAAGTCACAGATAATAAGACCATGGACTGTTTATCTCTGGACAGTTGGCTGTTTAGGGTAGAATGTAAAGAACCCTGGGTTTGTTATACAACAAAGTCTAAATAAAAATGAAATTAAAGGAGAGTTCCATGCTCACCTACTATGTCCTGTTGAGGCATTTTATGAGATAATACATTTCCTCATGTTTAGAAACAGAACTAGCGCTTCAGCGGGAATCACTCCACTTCCCCTACAGCCATAGCATCTGCCAGAGGAGGAGCCGGGGAGGTGAGCCCAAGGATTGCCCACTCCTCAAGGGTCCCCTACTGCTCTGTTCATGTGCCAATCAGTGGTGTGGGAGTTTTCTGTTTCAATTCTGCATGGATAGACTTTTTTCCCCTTCCCTTCTTTTCCTGGACTCTCTAAGTCACTGACAGTCTCTTCTTTTGGGCAATAGAAGAAACTGCTTTGGCCATCATTTTTGTTGTTCTATTGCAATAGAGTTATGTATTTAAATATACTTCAAGCCCAGGCATGGTGGTTTGCTTTTATAACTTTAGTTTGTGTAATTAATATTTTTCACTGGGGACCTCTTGGTTTCATATAACAGAGTCAAAGCAGTGCTATACTAAAACCATGGTGGAGGTACTAGATACCCCAGGAGTGGCTGGAAACCTGTCTGATATACAGCAGGAGAATCTCTGACTTTAGGTTTTACTTTTTTAGTTCTTGATCTCAAAAATACTCTGTTTTTCTTTTCTTGTTAAAATATGGGAAGTTTCCGTTCCAGTTTGGACTTGTTTTATTATGAATAGGCATCTCACAGTAGAACAGTAGAACATTTCATTTTCCCTTGAGCATTTTGCACAGCTGACAATTGATTTAAACTTGTTTCCCAATGAGTCCAAGATAAGGAAAGGTTTCCAGTGGATTCTTAATTCCCACCCTTTCCTCTAAAGGATCAGATGGCTAGATCATGGAAGTCTTCATGCTCTTTTTCCTGAAAAGAAAAGCTTCTTCTTATCCCCAAGTGGCTGATGTGCCATCCAACTAAGGCAGCCAGCCCTTCAGCTCACAGCTGCAGCAGTTGCTGACGGCTGCAGGCAGAAGGGAGAGCTTTAAGTCAGTAGTGATGAATCCATGGCACAAGCTTCAGCAGGCTCTATGTATCCTTGAAAGCTCTAAAAGCTTCACTGTCACAGCTCTAAGGTATGGCTTATCCCCAGCCTGAGTGGTAAGATGACCAACTGCTTGAAGTAAACAGTTGTTTTTGAGCCACATACATCCCTTTCATTGGCTCTGGCTGCTTCAGTTTCCTTAGTTTCTGAGCAGGGATCATTATATCAAATCATTTCTTTTTATTCAGTTTTTATTTTACCATTAAATTTACTTAATAACTGCTTCTCAGTTCATTTATTTAAAGACTGAACACTCTTTAAGATGAGGAACTGGAAAAAGTTTGAGAAAGTGAAGGGGATGAATATTTAATGTGAGCAGGCAAATGAAGAAAAGCATGTGGTGCTTCCCAGACTCCTTTGTGGCCACTGGCCTGACATAGCAGGTATCAAACTCAGCACAAAAACACAAGTGCCGGGAAGAACTCTTAAGATTCAGCCACATTTGAATCAGCAACTCTTTTTCGTCTGCTTTCTCATTTCTCAGGCATGTTTAGACAGGGATGCACAGCCTTCAGGGTGATTACCCCCAACATCGATGAGGAGGCCTCCATGATGGAAGATGTGGGAATGCAGGATGTCCATTTCAACGAGGTGGGTACAGGATCTCAAGTGGTCACAAGTGCCTCAACCGCATACACAGTGTCGGTCACATAAGATTGAATCACCTGGGAAAGACATGGTCATCTTACTTTGTATAAGTACACCCTGTGATGCTCTCACAGTGAATGACAAGTGCCTTAACAACACATTTCTCAGACTGCATCCTCATTGTTAAGCAGTGCATGACTAGTCAGGTGCCATGGAAGCTGCAGAGCCCTCCCAGTGCATCACCCTGGGCTTTTCTTCCTGTAGCCGGTGCCTCCGCACTGAGCCTCAGCTAATATGCTTTTTAAGAAAATGAAGCACAGCAACAAAATCTCTCCCGTTCTCATTTGTACCAGTGCCTTCTCATCTCTGGAGAGAGGTTCTAAGGGGCCAGTTTGTAATAAAGTAAGGCTGAGTGTCCAGTATTTCAGAGGAAAATTTTTCAATCTGTCTGATGTTTTTTCTAGTATATGAGGGGTTTTTTTTGCTGCTTTAATCTGAGTTAGTTTTACTTAGTGGCACCAACCCTAGAAATTCCCATGGGCCAAACCTCAAAGTCCAAGAGACAGCTCTGTTTTGGGAGGGCCCGGTTTCTACCTCTGCGTGATTGCTGAGACAGAGACCCACCCTGTCCCACTGCCCTGGAGACCAGAAAATGACATTAAATAATTGTAGTGATTCCTAAAGTTTCTGAATAAAAAGGGGATAACTCCACAGCTATTTATCTGTAATTTGATGTACCACTAGGAAATTAAGCAGTGCAATTTTTCTGCTTCTATTCAGTGTGTTCCCTTTTCTGAGAATATTTGTGTGAATAGTATATTCATTTGTGCCTGCCTGCCTTAGCCCAAAATGAAACAGTCAAGGGAAGTTTTTTAATCCTGCCTATCTTTTAAGGAAAAATAAAGTTGTCTAGTTCTTCATGCAGAGACAGAACCACCAGAGAAAAGAGTACCTATCTTCTGCTTGTGTTTTACTGGCTTTTTTTCTCAGGAACCATGATATGGTTCCACAAAGTTTCAGCTTTTAATCATTTTGATGCTGTAAGCCTCCTTATGTGCATGTTGTGAACCAGCCCATAAGTTACTTAGTTCTCTGCATACTGGTTCCAAACCTTATGTAGCCTTTGAGGTCTTTACTGTTCCCACCAAATGTTTCTGTGAGACTGGCCATTTTTGTTTGTACTTTTGGCCTGACATAGCAGGTATCAAACTAAGCACAGAAATTATGTGACATGTGATTGAACAATATATTGGATGTTTCAATTTTGACAAGTTTATTACTGTAAAAGGCAAGTTGACATAAATCCTGCTCAGAATTCTCTCCATTGCTTCAAACATACATATCCAATCTTTCTTTTTGCTTCAATTTTTATGTTTTATTGCTACATATTGTAGCACAGGGTGACCTTAGCCCTTGTATGGTGCTGGCTCATGCACAGAGCACATCTTAATTCTTCTTCCTTCTTCCCATATTCCCGCCCTCCCCCCGTCCCTTTGTCTCTTAGTTCCCTTTCCATGTGTGAAAGACCTGTCTCCTATTTCCTATTGTCTGTTTTTTAGTTGTATATGTTTGCTTTCTCATGTAAGAGAGACTGCAACATTTACACTTGTGTGTCTGATTTATTTGAGGTGACATTATGGTCTCAAGAGCATCCTTTTTTCTACCAGTGACTCAAGTTTGATCCTTTTTATGATAGAGCAGAGCTGCAATCTTCGTATTTAGTCTCCCATGGATAAAGCTTTAAGTGGTTAGTGTTTTAAATTGCATTTCTCAATAACTAATGAGTTTATGTTAATGTTAATTAATTTTTGATCTGAATATTGTCTTCATTTGACAATATGTTAGCTAGCTCTCATGCCCATTTTTATTTTGTATTCTTTTGTTACTGCTTTGTGTTTATTTCATATTTTGGATGTTGCTGTCTTAGCTGGTTATATGTTTTTAACAAAACGTTCTCCCACTCTGTGGCTGCCTTTAAAACAAACAAACAAACAAACAAACTCAGCACAGAAACACAAGAGCCAGGAAGAACTGCCACATTTGTGTCAACAACTCTTTCCTCTGCTGAACCTAAGCATCAGACAGATTTAATGCAGAAAGCATAAGAATTGAAATTTCTCTTACAAAGTGAGACATTAGAGTTGTAAAAATATAAAATAAGGCTACTCCTCTTTCTTTATGTTCCTTTCTCCTTCACCAAGCCCTTCCCTTCCTCCTTTGTGCTTTTCAAAAATTTTCTTAGGAAAATACCATTTTCTTTATTTTAAATGTTATGCTTGAAGATATAGCAGGTATTTTTTAATTAAATTAACAGACCCTTTTACATTTTTTCAGTTTTCTTTTCTAAAATTATAAATATTGAGAGAAAATGCCCACATAAAAGTTCTTTGGAGTCTTCAGTAAATTATAAGATATGTAAAAGCTCAAGAATCACTGTCATAAACTGTTTCCTCTCAAATGGGCCTTGAAATTAATAAATACAGAGAAAGTAATACCTTGAATGTACTTCATGAAATTTAAATAAGTTACATTTAACCACTGTAGATAAAGTTTTCTAATTATCCTTGGGGGAAGTAAGCTGGTCAACCCATGGCATTAATAGTGCTACTGCCTCCCATCTTGAAGTACCTGAGCAGGTAATGATTTTAGGGTGTTTTTGTTTTTGTTTTTGTTTTACATTTTGCTCTCAAGTATGAAACTTGGGATGGGAAGATAGCTCGGCGGCATAAGTGCAAGCACAGGGTCATGAGTTCGATCCCTGGTGCCAAAAATAGATATAGATCTATATAGATATCAGAATTAAGTATGAAACTCATCACAGAAGGCTCAAAGTCCACATGCTCTCGCTTTCACCTCCACTCAAGGCCAGTTTGCACTGTATTTTTCTCTGGGAAGAGGTGGGACAAGATTCCCCCTTGCACCCTGGGCCAAATCAGACCTCTGGAGGGCAGCATTTTCTTTGGAATTAGATAAGTAAAGCTATTGTGCCAAGAACCAGAGATTTGAAAGTAAAGTTTCCAGTAACCTACCCTGCAGGGGTAATCAAGTAAAGGTCACATTTCCTCATCTGCTAACTCATGAGCTGAAGTAGTCATAGTCATAAGAACCTAATGAAATTAAGAGCAGAGAGTTGGGCAAATTTACAAATAATGCCCCATCAGAGTAAGAAGTAAACATGTGACAAGGATCATTTTATCGGCTATTTTTGGAGTATGGATTTTCCACTCTGTCCTTGAAACATGAAGTTGGTAAATCTTTAACAAGGTCTATAATGCATAATGATCGTGGTTAAGATGTGGCATGGCAGGGTTATAAGGTCCTGTACAAGCCCTACACACCAAGATTGAAACTGACAGGGAGAGGAAAGAAAAGCTTATCTAAAAGATAGGAAAACAGAAATTGCCATGTACATTTTCATTTTGGCTATCCAAATGTCTCAAAAAAAAAAAAAAAAAAAAAAGCCCACGTAAATAAAATCTCTGCCAGAAGCAAAGGAGTTTTGGGAAGAGCTAACAGGAAATAAGTTTGTAACATAGTGTAATCAAATCATTGCCTTTTAAATCTGCTTTAGCAGATAGAAATTAAATGCCTTAGATGCTTTCCTAAAGCTAATTTTTTTAGAGGAGCTATGTAAAAATACACAGATGTCTTAGCACTAGGTTTCAGGTGCATTTTTGTTGGTACCAGTTCCACCATCCCTGACACCTCTTCAAAGAGCTGACACCCTCCCAGCTACTTTCGATCGGATAAAGACAAGTGTGCAGTTCCCATGGAGAGTTGTTTCAGAGTCTGGGCCTGTGCAAGTTGAAGAAGTCTTGCATCCCTGTGGTATCAGAGCTCTGCCTGGGCCTGTAGTGTTGGGATCCCTGCCATGTTAACTGATACATCATCAGAATCCTGGCAACATGTAAGTGGCACACTTGAGAAAGTGAAGAAAGTCTTATAAAAAAGACTTTTTAAAAGTCCAATGAAATTTTGGGAGAAACAAACAAAGAACGTTGTAGTGGGTAGTAGGCAGAGAGACAAATAAAAGGAAGGGGCCACCCGATGGGACCTGTGGGCTTTGGTAGAGACTCCCACCCCCACTCTCCTGCCTACCCTCACTGCCCATCCTGCCCTGCATTCTTCCCCTGGAAACTGCCGTTGGCCCAACTCTACTGGGAGCCAAAGATAGAAAGCCCATTATTCAGGCAGCCATTCTGTTGAGTCACTTCCTAGAGCACAGAGATGGAGAGATCAGGACTCGAAGGAATCCAGAAGAGAAGTGAAAGATATAAACAATTCTTGTCATTCATGTACCTGCTAATGTTCCTTAGCAGTCTGCCTTCCTTTAACCCTCATATTGTGACCATGTGTCCATTCATTGTATATTTAATGCCATATTTTTCATTAAATTTTTATGACTTTTGTTAATGATTTTGCTATTTTAAATGGCCCTAAGGGTAGTGCCAGTCTAGAGTTCCTAAGTGTGACAGTGTTGGCCATGGATCTAATATGAAGGAATAAATACGTGTATATGTGTGTATGTTTGTAAACATGGTATCTCTAAACAGAAACACATAAAGCAAGGTCATGTATTGATGAAGTGACAATATTATAACCAAAGCCTTGCAGGAAACTAACCCTGTATTTTCCCTTAGGAAGTAGGCATCATTCACTAATCCAGGGTTCATGATGACCTGGAGCCACCTCAGTCAAAGAGAACTGACTGTGTCTTGCCCACTAGCTATTTCATAAAGCAGTAAGTCTTACCCCTGCAGAGTCATCATTGAGTATGATAAGCATTATCTGAACTTAACCTGGATATCTCTGATTTGCTAATCAAAATCACTTCTTTTAAAAAAATCACTTCTATCCAGAAATAACTTCCAGTAGCAAACAAAATGTTTACTTCTCCTACATAACCCCCAAGATAGAGAAATCAGAAGAACATACCCAGTGGTTAATATTTATATCCCATTCTCCAAGTCTGGTGATTATGCCCCTGTGGAGCTGTTTAGCCATCCACTTTGCCCTTAGAGTTCTCTCAGAACCATGAAAGTTAAGACTGCTCCCTCGTGATTCTCCAAAACAGTAATAGTTGAGTAGGGAACTTAGTCAGGGGAATTTATGTAACTGCTGTAACCTTGCTTGGTACCAGAACATATAACCTGGGGCCGGGGAGATGGCTCCGTGGAAGAAGCCCTTCCCTGGCAAGCATAAGGGCCTGAGTTCAATCCCCGGTTCCAAAAAAAAAAACCAAAAAAACCATATAACCTGCTTCACTTCACAAAATGTACTAGGCTTCCTTCATACTGAGCTGGCTTCTAGAGAAACTAGGATGAGCACAGTAGAGGTCACTGCCATAGCTTTTGATGCTTTCTCACTGGGGAGGAAGAAGCAGAGGAGAGAAATGTAAACCACAGACCCAGAGAACCTGAATTACAAGTTGAATAAGTGCTTCATGACCTGGAAATTTCTATAGACATATGATTTATTCACAAACTAGCTGTCATGTGGCAGCTCAGGGATAAGGCATCCTGCCACCTAATACAGTGGCCACCATCTTTGTGTCCTGAAGAATTACTTGGGTACCCATTATAGATATAGGTTCTCATCCTTGCCCCTCATTCCCAGGTTCAGTTGTATTAAGTGTAGGGCCCTGAAATTGGTATTTTTAAGAGCATCACAAGCAGTTATTCTGATACAGAGTCATCAACTGTGTCTTGAAAAATGATGACCTAATCAAAGACATGCTGATTACGTGCTGTGGAGTGATGCTGTGATAGCATTTGATTGCCTGAGCTAGCTCCCTGGATTCCACTTATTCCTAAATGATAGATAGTAGAGATACCACCTCGCTTTATAGGCAAGGTTAATTAAATTCAGTTAATTCCAAAATGAAACAAGTAGCATTCAAATAAAAAATCTCCAAGTATCTTGCACAAGCACAGCTTTATCACACACATACGTAGTATTAATGTGCCATTTCAACAAATAGATGTTAATTTTTTAAACTGTGGCAGAGTTAAAAATGGCACTGACTAGCTAATTACATTTTTAAAAATTTCTTCAATGACTTATGAACTTGGTGCACTAAGATCTTTTTTAAGTCTAGTTTAATATAAAAAGTACTATTTTCCAGATGTGTGGAAGTTGGGCCTCAACTAGGCCCTTTGCATATGTCAGTAGTTTAAGAAAAATATCTTAGCTTTTGCACTTTATTTTTTTAATTCATTTTAATGAAAAAATAAAATAGCAATGAAACAGTTTCAAAACAGGTTAGTAGGACAGTTAAAATAATTAATACATTGCATATTATTGTCTTCGTAGTTATTCAGAGGACAAGATGCAAACATGATATCTTGTCTAAACAATGTTAGTACAAACCTTTCTTATTGAACTAAGAAAATAGCTGTATATCTGTCCTATTTTGTATATACACATATATATTCTATCCTATTTTGTATATACATAAATTGTTTTTACTACAAAATGGTCCTTTAGGGGGCCTGCCCCTGAGTTCAGTTCTTTAAGTGGCTGCTTCAACAAAACAGTCAGGCTCAGGTTGCTGCAGTTCGATTCCCACAACTCGAGCCAGCCAAACCTGCCCTGAAGGCGTTCAGAGCAAAAAAAAAAAATCCTTAAAAAAAAAAAAACTGGTCCTTTAGATCCCCCTTTTTTGTTTTATCAGAGATGGGTATTTTTTACATTTTAAACAATGTAGCAAAATCATCAGGTATTCTGTGTGGTAACTTTTAAGGTCATCACACAGTCTGGCCATTGTCTGGATTAGTTCCCCATTTTCAGATGCAATGATTGTTGACAATTCATAATAAATCAGTGGCCAGGTGTGGTGGTGCACTGCTGTTATCCCAGCACACAGGAGGATGAGGCAGGAAGATTGCTATGAGTTCAAGGTTAGCAGGGCAGCATAGTGAGTTCAGTGCCAACCTGAACTACACAGCAAGACCCTGTCTCAAAAAATAAATGAGTAGCATTTTATATTGACATGCGGTCTCACAAACTCAAGTATCTGATTTCTGCTTTATTATTCCTATCCAAATAACTGCTGGTTGATGCAGCAACTGTAAATGTCTGAGTTGACATTTCCTTGAATAATTTAACAAATGAAGCTGTGATTGTTCAGTAAACACACTTTACCTTTTTTAAAACAAAAGCTACTTTCAGTTTATTCTTGGGAGGATCTATACTAACTCTGCTTTTTATAGTACAGATTACTGTTTATTTGTAATAATGATATTTGGACTGACAGATTACAGATCTTGAATGCCTCCTGAATCAGAAAAGAGGATAAATAGTGGTTACTAGAGTATAAAACTTGAATATGTGTTATTTCTAATTCTTGATAACTATCAAAAATTATGTGGTTTACTCTACTGTGAGTATGAGGCCAACCTGGGCTACATAGTGAGTTCAAGGCCAGTCTAAACTATACAGCAAAGCCCTGTCTCGAAAAGATACTTGTGTCATAATATTTACTAAAGTCTGTTTGTTTTATCAGACTTTCCCATTTTCTAGCCATTCTGGGGAGTCTCTGAGTGAAGTCCTTCTTTCTGTACCAAATATAACAGGTTTAAATAAAAATAATTGTTAAAAAAACAAATTTACAGATTTTCTATGATATACTCAATTATTTATTTATTTATATCATATATACATTATACACTAATGTAAATATGCATTCAAATTTAATAATTATTAATCTTCCATCTGATCTGACTAAACATGAATAAAAATAGTGTTTGAATCCTAGACTGTCATTTGGGAACATTTGATTCAAGAGGCTACCCATAGAGATACCATCTGTCTCCATTTTTCATTTCCTGCAGTTTCATTATCAATACTCTTATAGCCATCATGTAAATATCTTTATGGATCCATCTCCCATTCTAGGCTCTAAGCACTAGGAAGGCAGAAAGTACCAAGCTCTGAAAGGGTGGAATAGTTGGTCTCTTCAGTACTTACCCAGACACCACTGGCTGCTGTAAATAAACGCCCCTGATCCCCTCAGTTCAGATCTGCCTTTAGGACTTGCATTGCAGTTATTGCATATAATTAGAATCAGTTCCTTTTTCACTGTCTTGGCTATTTCAGCCTTTGTGCCATATCTCTTCTGCTAGTGGTCATGAGTCTAGTACCACAGTTTTGGCTGCTCTGAAAGATGACTGTGTACATGTGTGTCTTTGAGGGTCCTATCTTCAGAGGAGATTTCATTTATGTCACGTGTCCCAATAGAACTTTCAGAATGTCTCCTTTGCATTTGATAAAAATGTAGTGAGAACTTATAAAAGATTGCAGAGATTTAATTTTATCTTATTTGGTTTTACAACTCCTGTGTAAAGCATAATGTATTGTCCATAGTAGATGCTTGGTAGAATATTTGAACAAATTAAGAAATAAATGAATGATTAAGTCAGTGATATGGTAGTGATGTTACATGATTACAACTTTGAGAAGTTTCAGATTTTTATGAAATTCCTTTAAATTTAATTTAGTCATTAAATTACTCAGATTCTTATTGTACTATAACTGCTACAACACGAAATTAAGAATCTTTAGGTCTTTTTCATCCTTTCACAATAAACAAGGTGTTATCATTATGCATTTATATCTATACAACCATAGCATACTGGGGGGACCAATTAATTTATCACAAAAGTTTGTATTTATCTCTGAAAAAGCCTAGTATTTTATTTATTGCATATTTATAGTATGCAATAAAGGTGGCCAAATGACTAATCTATAAATTAAACTTAAGAAAAATTTTAAAGTGAAGAAAGTTTCATGCCCTTGGCTATTTCATAATCAGAAATATACAGTATTTGTGCAGTATTCTTAATCCAGTGAGAAATGGAGTCTTCTTAGAATGCTCAGAATTACTGCAGTTGTATAGAAACCCTGAGAAAGGTAGTGTGCAGCAACTACCCTCTGACAGTGTGTTAGTCCTAAGATATGTAGGAAGTGCAAAGCTTTGATAAAGGGAATCTTAGTTCATTTCCCTACAGCAAAGAATTACCTTTTAGCAGTATTACCAATATTGCAAATATCACCTAGCAATATTGCCAATATTATTAAGAAATATGCAAGTCAGGAAATACTTGACTATCCAATATGTGCCTAGTATTGTGGGGTTTTTTTAATTAGTATAAAATAGAAATAAGATGTTTATTTAACTGCCGTATAAATTTCTATAC
>NDGN011348135.1:0-10097 GCA_002564285.1 Tympanoctomys barrerae | reverse complement strand
GTACCAGGGATTAAACCTGGGTCCTTGCACTTGCCAGGCAGGTGCTTAGATTGCTGAACTATCTTCCCAGCCTCAATAAATTTGAATCTTGTCAGTATTCCAGCTGAGCTACTTGTTGAATAAATCCATGTTTATTAGTCACATTTCCCATCCCTGAGGTGGGGGGAAAACATTTGACATCCACAGCTTAGAGGAAGAGAAGTTTATGCTGTTCACATTTTCAGTCCATGGTAGTCTGCTCCAAGGCAGGAACATCATAGTGTGAGGGCCTGAGGAGAAAAGCTGCTCACCCCAAGGTGTCCAGGAAGCAGAGAGAGAAGAAAGGAGCAGCCCAAGAGCACATCCTCCCAGGTCACTCTCCAGGGACCTCTCCAGCCAGGCCCCACCTCCTACAGCACCTCAGCCCTAAACTCATCTGTGATGGATCCACTGAGGAGCACAGTGCCCTGTAGGCCATCACCTTCCACACACAAGAGATTTTTGGGAGACATTTTGGGTTCAAAACCTAATACCATGTGACACAAGGTTGCACAGTGGAGGGCTGGTGTGTGTGTGTAACTTTGTTCCAGACTCTTCCACAACTGGGCTCCAGGACAAGGAAGGCCTGGAAGCAGGAAGGCACTGTCCAGGTTGGCCTAGTCCTAGAGGCATCGGGCAGCGTGGAGAACCTGCACGAAACTGGTCCTCTTCCAAAAATAATACTGATCACAACCGCTTCTGCTACTTACAGACCTAAAAGGCTGAATGGAATTTCTTGTTCCAGCTTTTCAAGGCATGTCCAAACTGACTTCCATAGCACGTGTACTTGTTTCCACTCCATGCCTGGTCCACTGACCTAGGCCACCCTTCCTCTCTCTGAGGTTGTCATGTTCATCTTCTCTGAGTAGGCCAGGCCTCCTGCTGAACAGGCCACCACGGGATGCCCAGTGTAGCTCCTAACAGCAGGGTTCTGCAGCTGCTCTCCTGGTGACAGCTTCTGTTGCTCACTGGGATAACCCACAGAGGCCCCTACGGAGGGCTTTCAGATCACTCATTCCAACTTTTCCTTTTATAAGGTAGGTGAATGAGATGAGGGAGGAGAGGCCTGTTCTAAGATAAAGCTCTTTAGAACTGGAGGCTCAGATCTCTTGTTTCCCAGCCCAATATTCTGTTTCATGTATCACATGCTCTTCTTAGAGCTGAGTTTAATAGTCATATACTCTCTCCTAAACCCCTTGCTAAGTGTCCTTTTTAAAAAGCTATTCCACTAAGAGCTCATCTATGGTCGTGGAATACTTACATTCATAATGAACTGGTTATAGTTCCCAGAATGCCCTGCAGACTTGGCAATGTGCTAGGCCCTCTTATTCCTGGAGTGTATCAATAATTCTCTCATCTTCTTGTGTTTTATTATTCCCCTCTTCTTTAGGCTGAAATGAACTCAGTTAACTTGCTTCAGCATTCCAGATTCTAAAAGTTTGATTTGCAAGTTTTCAAAGCATGTCCATTTCTTTCACTCCTGGCACCAGCTGTGGCAGCCGTGCTACGAGGCTCCGTTTATTCTCTCTTCCTTCAATTTCTGGCTTGACTTCCATCCATGTTCCGTGAGGTTTTGTTGACCATATTCCAAGCTAGATAGTTTGCACTTAGGACATTAATACAGAAAACAGCTCAATATCCTAAATATTATCTTGCCCATTTCCTGGATGAGAAAATGGAGGCACAGAAAGATGAAGGAACTACAGCCGTGGTGTGGTGAAGATGTGGATGAGTCACGGCGGGCAGGGCTCGTGTGCACCCATGTCCTAGTCTCTTGGGCTCATTTGTCACTTAGATTTGATGAGAAAATTCTGCTTGATCATGACAGCTATGTGAGAAGCCTGATTCCATTTTTGTGATCATCGATTGCCTTGTGACATGCAGCCTGCTCACTGTCTGCATCTTGTTTTGTACATCTCAACCCGTTCCACTCACCCTGTGGGTAACTCTGACACCTGCTATCCTATTTCCTTTCAAACAAGGATGGTGGGACCTGACAAATGGTACTTCCTGCTTCTAAATTTGGGCGGACACGGAGGTGGCTGACTCCAACTAAGAAAGGATCCTCCTCCACATTGGCAGTGCCTGACCAGGGAGGCTGTGAACACTCAGCGCCAGCTCGAGCTGTATCTCTGCAGCCACTGACAAGTCAGCTTATCAGGAAGGAAGAAAGAGCCCTGGGGTCAGATCTCACGGGGGAAGACGGCTTGAATGCACGGGGGCAGGAGCACCCTGCCTGGAGATGAGGCCCAGAATAGCGACATGTGAACCCCACATGACGCAGCCTCAGCTCAGATAATGGAAACCCAAGGAGACACCGGCTTATTTAAGAAAGCACACAGGAAGACTTCATCCTTGATGTGGCTATATTTGGGAGATGAAAGAGAGCTTGAAAAGGAGGAATATGTGAGAAGTATTCCAGCTGAGGGAGTGTGATGGGAAATGAGAACTTCTCTTCATAATTGAGCAGTAAAAATGAAAAGTGTTCCGATCTTTCAAGTCTCAGGGTTGGAGGAGGGAGGCGTTGCATGCAGACAGTGATGGATCTTTGCTCTAGGGATATACAGATTGCCATTTCAGGACTGAGGATTTGGGCAGGGACTTGCTCCTTCTTTGTTTTCTTGTTGCTGAGTCAAATCAGACCTTGAGTATAACTTCCTGAGAAATGGAAGTCCCCCACACACCCCTGCTCCCCCTGCACATGCTAAGGCTTCACCTGTTAAAAGCATTGCTGAGATATCTGCTGTCACCTCATGTAAAGCAAAGGGGACATCCCTTCCTGGCCATTTTCAGGGGACTCTTCTCGAGCAGTAATCAGCTCAGGAGAAGATGGGGCACAATAGAGGCTTCTGTCTTGGCCAGAGTGTGTCAAACATGACAGAGACCTCAGTGCTTTAACTTCAGTGAGGTCCCATAGCGTAGAAGGAAGAGATAGGTTCTCAAGTCTGTGAAAATCTGAATCCCAGCTGCACTGCTCAATCCTAGCTTCCCTATGTATCCTCCAATGGACCCATCTTCCTAGCATCCCTGGTCCAACCTTACATCCCAGGAGAAAATAGGTCTTTAACAGCCTAGATCTTACCTTGATATTGTTTCTGAATGCTGATTATGTTTGCTTCCAATCCTCCTGATCCTGATATTGACTATTCCTTCAATCAACACATGGTTTTGAAAGACCTTATGCCCCAACCTGGCCTCTATTGATCAGCTTTCCTGTTGCTGGACACACTACCCAATGACCATAACTTAAGGGAGAAGAGATTTAATTTAGCTAATGGTTTCATGAGATTCAGTCAGTAGTGTGCTAAGGTCAAGGCAGAAACATCATGGCAGAAGGTATGGGTCAACAAACATGCTTAGTACATGGAGGCAAGGGGAGCAGTGACAGAGAAGAAGGGTCCAGATTTCAGATAGTGTACCCAAGGTCACATTTCCATGTCCCACCCAGTCACATTCAGAGGGTACTTCACTTATCATGTAGATGGCTCTCAAGCCAACCAAGTTGACATAGATAAACTTAATCATAATGCTTCAACCTCTATTTTCCTATTGTTTGATACCTTGTCTGTGGAAGCATCTCCTGCTTGCCATTTGGATTTTATGCCTGGTTAAACCAATTTAAGTCAACATCCCTCAAACTCCACTGCCCTCCCTCCCTCCTGTAGGCAATGATGTTTCTCCGCCTTGTCCTGGGGTTCCCAGACTCCCTCAGACAATCATCTGCAGAGTGTCCTATAATACCAGGTGTAGTCCCTGTCTAGTCCCCATTTAAGCTTAGAAAACACCAGCTATTTTCCATCTCCAAAGTAGCAAGTTAAATATAATATTAAAAGTCATTCTTCCAGTTCTTTGTGAATATTTATGGATTCCTTCTTTAGTGCTAGTGTACATGGCTAATCTTCACTCCCAATTACTAAATCAGAGTCTCTAAGATGGAAACTCTAGTAGACTGATCACAAGACATGGTAGTGGGCTTGTAACATTGATCATGACATTTGAAATGCAAATTTTCAGGCTCTCCCAATGGAAATGGGCTCTCTTTTTACCCTTTGAAGTGAGGCTGACCTTGAGACCTGGTGTCCAATTCAACAAAGGGGGAGGGTTCTAATGCCCATGAGAAGCCTGAGGAGCCCATGGAGGTGTCTTGGACTCTACCATGAACATGTAAACTAGAACCAGCCAACTTGAAAATGAAAGACCACGTAGTGGAAGACCTAACTCTCCCTCAGAGGCCATTCCAGAACAATCTGTAGCAAGCTAGCTCTTGATATCAAAACCAGTCTAGCCCATGGCATCAGAATGTTTTGGAACCAGTGCTTGCAGCAGATACAGCAGTGACCTTGGAGACCATTGCCTAAGACAGTGATCATTAGAACACTAATAGCTACAAATTCAACTATGGAGCATTTACTTTGCACGATTTTAACTAATTCAAGAGATCATAATGCTGATGAGGATTTTGAGAGGACAATAGGAAGAGACCAGGTCTGGTAAGAGTTTGCAAGTATAATGCAGGTTTAACCCTTTCCTCTAAGAGTTAGAGGAAGCTATTAAAATGGTTTGAGCACAAAGTACCACAATTAGGTTTGTGTTGTGGGAAGCTCAACTTGGCTATTCTGTGAAGAACAAGTGATAGAGGAAAAGGATTAGCATAAATTGTAGTACATGGCACGTTCCATTTTTTCCTTTGAAATGTATGCATAGTCGAGCTCTGTATGCACTGAGGAGGACTACAGGAAGGAGACTCATCTACTCCTTTAAGATTTGGAGGAACTAGGAAATGATGTACTCTGACAAGCACCACAACTAAGGTACACTCAGGTAGTTATGGTTGCATGGAGAAGCAGCTGTAAGCCTTGCCTAGGACAGAAATGAAGAGTACTAGCTTAATGGTGGCATTTGAGGATGCCACAGAGATCAAGAGACATGGTTTCTCAGCAGTAGAGAAAAGCTGAGGTGAAATTTGTTGTTGTTGAAGTACAAAAAATGAGACAGAAAACATGAGAGGAAATAATAGGAGACACAAGAAGGAGCCAGGCTTCTCGGCACCTGCTGAGGCTGTGCATGGGCTAGTGATGTCCAACAGGAGGCTGGGATGCCTGAGTTCCTGAGACATGGCATGTGGACAGACCGGATAACAGAAGATGAACAGCTGGAAAGAGAAGAGTTCTGACCTGAATGTCCCAGGTATGTCAGTCACTGTATGCCCTGACACAGCCTAGTAGAACATGGGAACTCCCTGGTTCCTGGTGATTTCTCTGTCTTACTCAGTGGCCAGAGTGTTCCTTTGGTCTACGGCTCTTGGCCATAGGATCCTACAGGACCTCCGGTCCTCAGCTCCTCCTAACTCCCCCGGGAAGCAGCAGTCAGCACAGATAAGGAAAGAACACGTTTGCAACAGCACCCCCTCTTCCCTGGAGTGTTGGCACCCCGAGCTACCAGGCTCCAGCTGTCTGTCTAGACAGAGCACAGATTGGACCCGAGAAGTACTGAATGCTGAGATCCAGACCCACTCATCTTGGCTGCCTGGAGGGTGAGCATCAGAAGACAGGCTGCGGGCTGCAGAGTGGGGCTTCCTCTTCCCATGAGCACCCAGGTACTTGGCCCAGAGCACGGAGGCATCTGTCTGCCCACTTAATGCCTCATCGGCAAGCGTGTGCAGAGTGAGCCCAGGTGTGCTTCAGAGAGCCCTGCTTGTCGTGCTCCTGCTGACCATTTCCCAGGCATGAAGCAAACTCATCTGATCTGCACAGGCATAGATCCTCAGGAAGTCACAAAGCCTCCATGAATAGTGACAGTTTTCAAAGATCGAACGCCTGTGTGTGTGAGATATGCATCACACTTCCTCTCAGTGTTCTGCTAGCTTCACACAGCAGCCCTGTGAAAGAGGTGGCTAATACTGCATTTCAGAGTGTTCACGACTTTCCAAAGAGAGGTAACTTCTTGCCCCCAGTCACACAGCTACAGCCATGGTGGAACCAAGGTCGGAATGCACAAAGGCTGCAGTCTGTATCCCACCTTGCATCTGTGCAACTACCTTGCCTCTTTGTCCAATCTCTTCACTTATACTTGAGGGGAGGGAGGGAAAGGGAAGGGAGAGGCAGAGAGAGAGAGAGAGAGAGAGAGAGAGAGAGAGAGAGAAAGAGAGAGAGAGAGACAGAGACAGAGACAGACAGAGACAGAGACAGAGAGACAGAGACAGAGGTTTGCTGACACACATGGCAGAGATTAGATCTTTTGATCAAACCTTCAGAGCTCTGGTCTTCCATTTCCTTCTTCTTCATTGCAGCCTCAAATTCTCTTTGGTATCTTGCCTAGAATAGTGCTCTGGGCACTTGCCTTTGTTCCTTTCTCATTGCTGAAACACAATACCCAACACCCAGGACTTCAGGCAGGAAAGGTTTATTTTGGCTCATTGTTTTGTAGAGGTTTCTGTCCATAGTCCTCTGGATCTGAGGTGGCCTGGAAGAGGAGAAACAGCTCATGGCATGGTGGTAGAAAGCAGAGAAGGAGGGAAACAGACAGACACTTGTAGGCCAGGTCAACAAGTTGGGACCAGTTGGCTTCACCTCCCAACTCACATTTAACTGTGAACTCAGCAAAGGATCAATCCAGCAGAACATCACAACTCCTGACCCAGTCACCACCCAAGAGCCCCACCTACAAGCACATGGGCTTTGAGGGATACATCTATGTGGAAACCATCCAGTCCCTCTCATTTGACCTGGACTGCAGGAGTCTTGTGGAAGATCCTAGATAGCTGTGGGCATCTGGGTCTGATTGCTTTCAGCAACAGTATTGTTGGAGTCTCCTGACCCTTTGGTGCCCTCTGGAAACACAGGCACAGTATAAGATATTCCTGCCAGAATATTCTGGGAGGATTTAGGAACTGGGCTTTGCTGTGATCACTGGAATGAAGTCTTTGTCTCCCTTTCCTACCAGCTACTTGTCTCTTGTTACTGATCATCAGCCCAAGGCCTCTGAGGAATTCAGGTTCTTCTTTTAGAGTGTTCGCTCTATACTGAATGCATTCGTAGCTCCTAAATTCTTTAAGCAATGAGATATTTTGGCATGTCAGAACAAATGAAAGCACAGTTGGTTCCAGCTCCACCTAGATCATGAGATTCTCTTTCCTTTTCCCAAACCTACTGACCTTGCATCTTCACCCCTCCTCCCTGGGCTCACATCTATTTCATTTATTTTAGCCACATTACTATCATTTCACAGAATGTGGACTGTGCACTGGGGAAGACAACCCTGTCTTTTCATTTGGTGGCACAATTGCCACACATCGTGGAATCAAGACAGGGTCAGCTACATAATTTGTGAGGCCCAGTGAACAATGGAAATTTGAGGTCCTTCTTCCAAATGTTCCTAGGAACTTTAAGATCTAACAGTTGGGTATTAAAACAAACACAAGCTGAACTCCAGTGGCATATTCTTGGAGGTGGTCAAGAGTAGCTCAGTAGAAAAGTGGGAGCGGTAGAGAAGAGAGGGAAGTGAGACTTGAAATGATTTTACCAGAACATTAGCAGCACCACCTATGAAACAGGGAGTTGCCAATTGTACTGTAAGTCTGTAGTCTCCTGGGAGACCTTGGATGCCCAGTAAGGTGACATTTCTTCCCAACAGAAATAATCTGTTAAAATCTCTCATTTTGCAGAGGAAGAAACTGACTGCCAGAGAAGAAAAATGTTTTGTCCATGTCTGGGCAGGTGATTCACTTGCAGCGGTCATGGTGGTAGGGCTGGAAGAGAGACAGACATGTTTTCTGAGTCCTAGTCTGGTGGGATTTTCATTTCACCAGCCCACTTCCTGTCTCTCCATCCCCTTTGGACATTTCCTGCTTGAGTAATGAGGCATGGCGTCAGTGCTCATCAGCAGATGGTTTGGAGACGGGATCAACCATCTGTAAGGCGCAGCTCCGCTTCCTGCCCTGTTGCTGTGTCCCATGACTGCATAATACTGAGATGAATGTTGTCCTTTATCACAGAGTGCCTCGGGTGGAGGATGTCTTTCTCAAATGACTTTTCACGTGGCTCAGGATGAAATAGCTTTCTCTGCACACTGTCACTTTGCAGTTGCTGAGCGGCTGTTTTGGGCATTAGCAAATGGTCTACTTTAATGGTATGATTCACAGGCTCTACTGCAGATGGAGATGCAGTCCACTGAGTTCCACTACTCTGGAGTACCACAGATCATGGAGTGCATCCATGCTTAGCAACAATACACTACAATAACATATAAGCATGCAGTTGGGGAATTACAGACTGCATAATTTAGAGCTTATCACTCAGAAAACAGGCAAGGCGACTGTGGCTTTAATTGCAATTTTTCTAAAGATGCTATTGGCTCTCAGTGACCTGATTGCCTATCACTAGTCCCAACCATCTACAGATGTGATGGTGGCTCCAGAGAAAGAAGATTGACTTGATTAGGTTCTTTGTCTCCTGGGCTGAGGAGAAAATTGTGAATAAAATTAATGATATGTATGGGCTCTGGGGTTACTCAGTTGGAATATGATAGGCTGTATTAAAAAGAAGCAATTCAAGGAGCCAACAAAAACGGAACAGATAAAGAACAGGAAGCATTTGCATACAAAATGGAATGCTCCACAGCCCTTATAAAAGAAGGGAATCTCACCATGTGGGACAGCATGGTAGGACTGGGGGGCTTCATGCTGAGTGAAATGAAGTAGGTGCAGGAGTATAGGTATGCTGGACCTCAGGGACACATGGATTGGAAAAAATTCCATCTCAAAACCAGAAAGTAGGAAGCTGACTTCTGAAATCTTAGTGGAGAGAGACAGAGGTGGGAAAAGAGAAGACAATGACCCAAACCCACAAAGTTTCAGTTAAATTGAGGAAAGGTTTTAATGATCCATTGCACTGTATGATCACAGTTAATAATCACATATTATACATTTCAAAATGGCTTAAAAATAGATCTTAACATTTTTACCAGAAAGAAATAATATGTTCATGGGATGATGGATATGTTAGTTAGCTTGACTGAATTTTCCTATCATGTTCCCATCAATCAAAACCCTACCTTTTATCTCATATGTATGAACAGTTATTATTTATCAACTAAAAATAAATGCCAACCAAAGAATAAATATACTGATGACTCAGTGATTGAGCAGTTTAGCAGCAGAGCAAGCCTCATGTGCCAGTGTGGTTGTGAGTATCGGAAATAATTCCATCTAACGTAAGTGTGGAGTTTTCTGGAAGGCTCAGAGGAAGCTCTTGGGACTGTGGGCCTCTCTGAGCAAAGGCAGGAGCCAGGCAGCCCAGCAGCCAAGGACAGCAGAGCACGTGGTGGCCCTCCCTCAGCGCCTGCTGGAGGTATGGACCCCATGCAGTCCATCTGCATTTATTTTTACTCTGGTCCTTTTAAACTCTAGGAATGGATCAAATGATCCATTTATCTGTGCCTAGAACATGTATGTAGCTCCTGGCTGCACAGTATCTTTGCTGCCCTGATTTTATCCCAGGTAAAGACTCAATTGCCAGAGTAGAAATCAAATTTTTCTACCAAAAATGCACAGTAGAAATGTAAAAAATGAGGAAAAAATCTACCTCAAAGGAATTTCTAGACAATTGACAACCAGTTCTTTTTAAGATACATTTTTAGCTATATTCTTATATTCAAAGTTGTAGCATGTTGGTGGCACTAATAGCTTTCTTTAGTGCATCAGTAAGTGCGGCTGTGAGAAGAAACTGCTCCTGGGTAAGTACAGTCCTCCTTTAGCCCCTCCTCCCTGAAGCAGGGTGCTTTGATTAACTCCCTTTCAATCACAGAGCTGGCATGAGGTATCCATACCTGGTGTTGGCTGTGGCTTGCTAACCATGCTCGAGGGCAGGTCCAATTGCTTTATTTTCCCCAGCTGGTCTTTGAACCAGGATAGAATCTGTGACAGTTGTTGAACACCTCATGTTCTGTACATGTAAGTTAATATTTCTGTCTTGTTTCCAGGAGAGAATGGCAGCTTCATTTTCTGCATCAACTTGAGATCTAAGCCAGAGGTTCCATGAAATCCCTGTATTTCAAGTTTGATACAATCTTTGGCACTTGGC
>NDGN011348132.1:0-15463 GCA_002564285.1 Tympanoctomys barrerae | reverse complement strand
ATCTTGTCCACGAGAGCTCATCTGTAAACTAGAAAGCCAACTGAATGATAGTCATTTTTGGCTTGCAGTGCTGACCGTCATCCAGGCTTACCTCGGAACAGGTCTGAAATACTTCAGTGTGGTAATCACGACCGTGCTCTTCTGTTAGTTCCTTTAAATCATGTCCAGAAGAAAACACAGGGCCCTCAGCTAGCATGTTCCCATTGAGAATAGAAAAGAAAAAGATGTCAAACTTCACAGATAGGCCGTTCACTTACTTATTTATTGAACAACTTTACTAACCAGGCACATATCTAGGCTGTGGACGCTTAGAGAGAAAGCTAAGGGCTCAGCTTTGATAAGAACAACTCTAGGTTGCCTGGAAAGGCACAGATAGAACACTGTGGTGAAATGCCAAAGCCCTTGTCTCCTAAGAGCGCATGGTGGAGACCCATGAAAATAAGCAAGTGCCTAAGAAAATCCTCCATGACCAAGGTGAAGGCTTTTTTCTTTCTTTTCTCTTTTCTTTTTTCTTTTTTTTAATTTTGGACTGCATCTGGCTTGACTGTTTTTTTTGCATAATCAGGGTTTGAACCCAGGCCCTTGTGCTTGCTAAGCAAGTGCTTAATTCCCCTGAGTCGCTCCCTGGACCTGCATCTGGCTTGAGAGTATGCATCCATGCGGGTCTCTGGAAATGCACCATGCCTTTGGCACTGTCTCTGTCACTTAGCACACAGGGAGGACCATCCATAGGGGTTGGATCTGGAAAATCGGAGTATGAGGAGAACCTAGGTGCCACCTGACTCAAGCTCTTTAGTTTACAAAGGAGGGAGCTGAGAATGTGGCTCCTGCCACTGTCATCCACAACAAATGTCATTCTTCCAATAAACCAATAACACTTTTTCATATTTCTCCTTCTTTGTGGTCATTTTGATGGGTAACAGTATCTTCTTTTTTGCAAGTAAGAAGTGGTGCAGCTAAGAAGTTAGAGACCTTTGCTGAATCCAGTTTGCATTTCGTGTGGCTGCTGAATTCTACTCTTTCTAATTTCTTTTCCCTCTGCCATATAAAGTAGTTGAACATTTCTGTTTGCTAAGATGGTGACCTTCTGAGGATCTGGCTCTTGGGCTTTAATTCACAAAACCAAGCATCACAGAGCATTATTATACTTTTCTGAGGGTGTTTGAAAATACTGATGTTACTATTACTTATGCCCCCAACAGCATCACAGGAAAAGATAATTCTTGAATAACCCATATTGGAAAAAGAGAAAGGGAAGAGGTGGGCAAAATATAGCATACTTTTTGGGCCACCTTAAAGACAATGCTGCACAGATCAAATGTAAGGCCTGAAAAGACAAACCGATCCAGTGTTCAGACAACCATTTCCTAGCTGATTATATGATTTACCAAAAAGATTATTTATAAGGCCCATGAAGAAACTCTACTTTTTTTTTTTTCCATTTTAGGGAACAAACTCAGGGCCTCATGCCTGCTAGGCAAGCCTTCAAGCAATATAGCTTCATTTCACACCCTGATGTGCTGGTTTTAATCAGAAAGCAAACATAGCAAAGTGTGGCAATTTCTAGTATCTAACAAAAAAGAAGACTCATTTTCACCATCTAGTATTTGGTGTTACAATTTCCACCATTAATGGTGATGGTACTAAAGTTCCCAACGACATGAGTTTTCCATAACAAAAGTCCTTCAGAGGAGCTTCGAAACAGCTTTCCAGTATGAGAAAGAATTCCCCAGTTAACCAAAGATTTTTGAGGAAACAAAAAGGATAAATGCTCTAGGGATCAAGGTCACATAAATACCTGAAATGATAATGACTCTCAGATCTTTGCTTTCAGCTTCCTGAAGAATATCAGTTTGGAGAGATTTCAGCATTCTGAGTGACAGCGCATTCCTCTTCTTTGGATCGCTCAGGATGATGGTCCTGTGAACATTTTATAATCCCTGGGTCATACACCCGACAAAACAAGTGAGGACCCTGCAATTCTTTTCTAATTTGGGAACTATTTGAAAACCCCCAGAGAAGAGAATTGCTTAGTGCTTAGTGCCAATTTAGAGGGTCCATCAGCTCTCTGGAGTCACAGCTAAGTCAAAACAAGAAAAAGACAACCTGAAACGCAGGCTGGTTTTTCTCTCTTGTCCCTGGATTTGTTTCTTCTTTTTTCTACATTTGCTGTCAGAAACATGACTGCCACCCCTGCAGAAAGGCCAAGTCACAGCAGTTCCAAAATCATCTCTGTCCACAGAGAATGAGAGTTTTCTATGACAGCAGCAGGAGCCAGAGGAATCGGGCAAACAGTGCCTACTACCTTCAACTTATTTCCTGGTGCTATTCTTCAGAATAAGGTTAGGAAAGGAGCCAAGAATGAAAATACTCCCCTAACTTTCCTTCCACCCACCCAAGGAATTAGCAGCCAAGGGACAGCTGCCAGTATGCACATGACAGCACTTTATCAAAATCTCTTAGACAGCATCCTGTTATTCTGCAAAATAATTCTCACTGTCTGAGAATGGGATGATGACGAAGAACAAAGGACAAAGCCATACAATAAGAGGGATCCTCTGGACACAGCATCTTGCAAAAGGCTGGCATGGAAAGGTTGTTCACTATTTTAAAGCATCCCACACACTGAATAAAACACCCCATACTGTCATTTTACTGCCTTACACAGAAATGTCTTATTTTTGCTGTTATAAAAAAGGGACAATGAACCAAATGCCAGATTATTGTTATGGATTTTATACATTTCCTATCAGTTTCCACCTACAGTGCTTTCTGCCTTTCTCATTCTTTTTTGAATTGGATATTCCTATTGCTACGTAGTCAACTTGGCTCCTCCGTGCGTAACACTGTGCCACAGGCTTCTGGAAAACAATTTGGATGGCTGAATTTATTTCTGTGCAATAAGAATAACCATTTTCTTTGGAACACCCTTTCAATTTTGCTGCAGATTTCAGGTGGCTGTGATATTGCCTTGTTTCTCATAAACATGTTCTCTCATAAATACAAAAATTACTTGTGGCTGATCCGCTGATAGACTTTGCACCTCTATCTGGGAGAGCAATGGTGGTGGTGAGAGACCTGCTTACAACCTTTCAGTAGAATAATAAGTGTGCCTGCTGTGGCCAGTATGAGACCTGCCATCCCATGAGTGACATATGTCTCAATGAAATCCCAAGGCCCGAGGTATAATTTTGCAAGAGTTCCAGCTGGATCCAGGCATGGTGGCACATGGCTAGAATCTCAGAATGTGGGAGGTTGAGGCAGGAGGATAACAAGTTTGAATCCTATTTGGGCAACTTAGTGAGATCTTGTCTCAAAATAAAAAATAAAAGGGCCAGGAATGCAGCCCTTTTAGAGGCTGGTGGAGTAGCCCTTGGTTCAGTACCCAGGAACTAACACATATACACGTATACACACGTACACACTGGGGAGCCCTTGCTATGTGACATTTATCTGTTCCTTGGTGTGCTTCATTAATCCTCTGGTGCACACATTACACACTCACTATTGGGTGTTCTTTTATGAGTTCACTTTTCAGCCCTGTACACAAACTTCCATTCCCACCTCTCAATGGAAACTGTTCCTACTGGTCACCAAATCCACTGTCCATCTGGAAGCACATTCCTGTGCCCCCAAGTTTTCTATCTTTCTCTGGCCACCTCTTAACTTCTTTCATGGGCTTCCCTTCTGCCATCTCCTAACTCTTAGAAGCTCTGAGACTTCTGTCCCTTGCCTTCTGCCTCTATATGAAACTCTTCAAAACTTTCCCACCTGCCTTTGTGTTGACTGCTCCCTCTAAGCTGCCAACTCTCAGACACTAGCTTGAGCCCTGGAGCTGTGTTCCCTCAAATGTCCCCTCAATTGCTCCACAGAGCCAACCCTAGGGTATCTTCCTCCTACTCCCATGCTTGCCTCTCCCCTTGTCTTACCTCAGCTGCCCAAACCAGAACCTGAAAATCATTTTAGATTTCTCTCCTTTCTTATTTCACTGGTCATCAAAGCCTGTTAATTATCTCTCCTAAAAATCTCATTGGTCTGAACTCTCTCAGTGGCTGTCATGGTTCAAATGATGTGATGCCTCAAACAAAGAGTATCACCAACACCAATGAACCAAAAGGGAAATCTCCTCCAGTATGAGACCACCACCAGGGTCTACGACATACATGTAGAAGCAACAGCTGGTCCCTATAAATTCCCTGGTGAAGTATGTGGAGACTATCACTGTAAAGCATGAGAAGGTCTGTGAAGTGAACAACAGTCATTCTACATAGGATACATTCACATGTCTGTTATTGGATTAAAGACAAAAATAGTACTTATATTTTCACAGCTAACTCTATCACCACAAGGGCTTGAAACCACATCTTTGTTGTAGTATCTATCTTAGACCCAGTGGCAGTGCACTGGGATGGGACCATAGAGTAGAATCCCCTTCATGAGCAAAGAGACCTTCCTCACTCCTTGTGATCCTATCCACTGGCTCTGTGGCCTTGGCCTAGGGGCCACCTCTCTGAACTTGACTCCTCCATGTGAAGTGAGGTGAGGTTATCGATCCTGCAGGCTAAAGAATGAGGGATAATGAATGCAGAGTTCCGGGCTTTGCACTTAATTCACAGCCAGTTTCATTACGTGACCACATTATTGCCGCAAGGAACAGCTTGGTACAGGGATGCTTAAAGTGACCCAGCTGCTCAAGACCACCTGCTGAGATCCTAACATAGCAATATGCCAAATGCTGAGCTTCCCGTCAAACCTGTAGACAGGTTTACAGAAGTAGGACTGCTCTTAAAAATGGCAAGCAGGCCCCTCTGTGGGCTTTGTGCTTCACAGCCCTGCTCTAGCTCTCCTCTTGTGGTCTCCCTAAGGATGGAAAAGGAGTCTACAAGGAACAGAGCCAGCCCCCTTCAAGCCCTGCTGCAGCTACTGAGACCCTGGGCTCCCTCAGCCCTGCAGTGGGCACCTCAGCCCAGGGACTTAGAGCAGTTGTGTGTAGGGAGGAGACAGAGAGCATATGGGCTTACTGGGACAGTTGCAAACCTGCCTGCTAAGATCCTAGTAGAGGGCTGGTGAGATGGCTCAGTGGTCTAAAGCACCTACTTAGAATAAGCTTGGCAAAGCACAGGGACCGTGGTTCAATCCCCCAGCACCACAAGCCAGTCAGCCCCGCCCCCTGGTGGGCTGAGCTGCCCCCCCCACAAATTAAAAAAAAAAATCCTAGTAGAAGAGAGAAAGAGGGGGTGGGGAGGTGGAGATGGTGAGAGAGGCCTTGGAAGAAACAGAAAAAGCTGCAGGCTGGGCTAGGGAGTGCCTAGGAGTCTGCAGTTTGTACATTCAAACATGATGGCCTTCCAGGTAGGAGTGGGAGAAGACGACACTAATAGATAGCTTGATTCATCTCTTAAAGACTGAACAGACCTGCTTTTGTATTTCGTACCTTTGTGCTGACCTTGCCCAGGCCAGCCAAAATCAGCCTGGATCATACCAGCTAAGAGCCCTCTCAACTGTATTGCTCCACCACTTGGCTTCCAGTTGCTGTGTTGCTGTGTCTTTAAGGCTTTTAGATTCGTGCAGAAGGGCAGAGCTCAGGGAGGCCTGTCTTTAATCCTATTTGTTGACCTGCCACCATGCCCAGGCCAACCCTGCACTTCTGGGCAAGGGCACAGAACAGGTCAGCTAAGCCTGCTCCTCCCCCTGCAGCCAGGCATGGAAGTGAAGGGCTTGGGCTCTCCTCTTAGGTAGGGCTTTCCGGAAGGACTTGGTACCTGAGGGCACCTGACAGTTGTCCACGCCAGCCTCAAGGTCCATCAGCTACAAGACCCGGGGGCCCTGAGGACTCAGTGGGCGCTGGGCTCTTCTTGGGCAGTTCCACTAAGTCCACGCAGGTGTCACGTGCTGCCACACCAGGCAAAGGGCACATGTAAACTCAGTACGCAGGAATTCCTCCCTCAAGAGATAGGTCAGTCCCATAGGTCAAAGGTGGGGAGAAGAGAAAACTCCACCCTTCTGGCGCGCAGTGGAGCGGCCCCTGGCCACCTTCCTTCTGTACCCCGTCCCCGGACCCCGGAAACCTTCGCCGGCCAGGCTGACCTGATGCCGTCCCGTTGCCGCGTGCTGGTGGGACGAGCCTCTGACCGCGCGGATCCCCCAGAACTCCGGCTGCAAAAAACGGCGGGGAGCTGGGCCCCCAGGCTGCGCTGGAGGCAGCCGTACTGCGTAGCCGCCCAGGACCGCAGGCCCACCAGGGTGGCCATGGCCGAGGACGCCGGGCCAGACGCCACTGGGTCCCGTTGGGCTACGGGCTGGTGCGCAGTGAGCCGGTGGTAATCGAGACCCGCCGCAAACACCAAGCAAGACAAGGCGCGCCGGCCTCAGAGCACCCCCTCGGAGCCCGCCCTAGGGTAGACTGAGCGCCACTGCCAGGACCCAGGCCCCGCCCCAGGTGCCTCCCCCCTTCTCTGCAAGGGCCCAGCCCCGCCCCGCTCAGCCCCGTCCCTCCCCAAGGAGCAGCCCTGCGCCAAGGAGCCGCCCCAGCGAGCCCTCCCCTGAGTTGCGTGCTCCGGTGATCCTGGAACTGCACCGCTGACTCCATGCACTCCTGGAGTGAAGGGCTCAAAGCCCACCGTGCAGTTGTTTAGTTTAGCAAGCTTGTGCATTTAGGAGGGGAGATACTGGGTTATCTTGTTTCTTTCCGCACAAACACCAGGAATGTCCCGGATGCACAGGTGGTCTGGAACACACTACTACAAATCACGTAGACACAGTCCACAGGGAACCTCAGCTCTGCGGGCCTAGGTCTCCTAGGCAGAACTTTCACTATTGAGTGCTCTGTACTTCTCATCCGCTTTTCCCGAGTGGCTTGCATCGAGAAGGAGCTGTAGCCGTTTGTGAGACTTCAGTGGCCAACAGAAGACTGCACATTCTGATTTGGAAAACTCAAGGGGGTGAAAATATCCTTGCTGCTGTTCACTGGTCACTTCCTGCAAGTGTCTAATTCCCGAAGTGCGCGGATTTGTAGGGGGCTTTCACCAAATGGCCCCAGGGGCAGGATCTTACCTTCTCTCAGGGAGATACCATCCATAGGACCCTGCATTTCCCACAGTGAAATTTTGCAGAGATAAGTTATACAAAGGAGGCCTGGGAGATAGGTCAGTGGTCTAACGCCTACCTGGCAAGGGCAAGGGCCTGCATTTGATTCCCGGTGTTGCATGCAGTGTTGGCTCCAGAACCCCGGGTGCACCACGCAGGCCCGCGTACTCCTGTAATCCCAGCGCTAGGAACGCGGAAACAGGAGAATTACTATGAGTCCGAGCCATAAGGAGACTCTACCAAATACCTAAGTAAATGAATGAGTGAATAAATAAATAAACAAATAAATAAAAAGTTATACAGAGGATATACTCAAATGGGGCCATCGAAGACATGATCCTGGCCTCTGTCCAGGCTCATTTGCGTTGGGATCTTGGCCCCTCAAACACCCCTCCTACTCTGTGGCCTTTGGATGCCATAAGGCTTCCACGTCCTCTAAAAAGAATGTCAGAAATGCACCTTCCCAGTGAGAGGGCCGAGTCATGTACCTCGCAGGCCAGACTGTGACGCCTGTGGTCCCAGGGGAGAGCCTCTTCCACAGCCCAAGGCCTTATAAGAGGCAGCACCTTCCTGTTCTGGGCCCTGAGCTCTTGGCTTTTGTCTTTTGTTTCCTCTTCCTACTCTTCCTAATTTCCCTGAGCCTGAGACTAATTTCCTCACTAGGGTGCAGAAACCCCGGTCTGTCAGGCCCACATGTATTCTTTGCAAGTATTTCTTTTTCTTTCTTTTTTTCTTTCCTTTGGCGGAACTGAGATTAAACTCAGGCCCTTGCATGTGCCAGGGAAATCCTTATTCTACTGAGCCATCTCCCCGGCCCTGCAAGTATTTCTGTTGAATTATTACTTTAATTTTATGAGTTTTATTATATTAATGAGTACTTAACAGGAAAAACCCCACAAAATCAGGCACTAATTTTAATATATATTGTTTGTAAAAATGCATCAAAATTTTCAACATTGACTGCTTTTTGGTGTACAAAGTCTAAAAACAAAAATACATTCTCATATGAACTGAAATGAAAATACCAATAGCACTTTACAAAAAAAAAATCTTTTCTTCAATTATCCGACCTAAGGCAGTCTGCACCTGTGACAATGGCATGTTCTGTATGCGCATATCACTGACACTGCAACACATATATTTGTCTTCTGCTTAGGATCAAGTAAAACACAACCACTGGCCCATGCTATATGTTTGAAGAGACATGATAGTTGCTTCAGGACTCATTGACAATGTCTACTCCACCTTCAGTTTGGTTGTAGAGAGTTTCCACGTCAGCCTTCCATCTTGTCCAGGTTTCCCTATCAGGATTCCCGTGGTGGCAAAATGTTGACATTAGCAGCACTAGTTTGTTTTTCTTTGCCACTTAAAAAGCCAATGCATTTTTCTGAAATCCAAAGATTGAACTATATGATTCCGCTTTGAAATTGAAGTGCTTCATTTGGAATTTCTGCTTTGCTTCTGTGTACAGTTCCTGTCCTGGTTACCCTGTGCTCTGTGCTGTTACCGATTGTCAAATGTCACATTCTGATTAGTTTCAGAGATGGGAGCAACAAGTCTGTTCGCAGCATCATTTGCTTTATTCCTACAGGAATAAGGTCCTGATGGCTGAGTTTTAGGATAAATATCTAACTGAAACCATAATGTCTTTGCATCTACAGGGCATATATTTTTACGCCATATTGTGACCCATCGCTTTCCCATAACTCTTTTGCATTTCAGTGAGCATAATGAGAATTCTGTGATAAGGACAGCTTTCTGTTCAGGCAGTAAGGTGTTGTAATGAATACATTTTTGAATATGCCTGTTGGTGCGTGTAGAATGTCTTACTTTCATTTTACCCATTGCGTATTTCGTGGCATCTTATAGCATTTTGTCTGTTATGATTTCCAACACTGAATGGCTGTGCTGGCATTCTGTCCAACACCTTTCACCCCTACTAGGACCCTCACTGTATTTGGCTCTAACATTAGACGGTTCCATTTAGTTGGGTAGCCACTTTGCAACATATTGACTAGTCCAAATGTACTTACATTGCTGTTTTGTCATCTAAATCAAGGAAGTCTGCATTTCCTGTGTCTGTGTCAGTAGATTCTTGCTCCATTTCACTGTCACAGGAACTGTGGCTCACATGGCCCATGGCAGAGTCATTATCATCATCTTCATAGTTATTATCATCATCCACTCACAGCACTCTTCTGTTATGAAAGCATGTATTTTACCAAAATGGGTCATCTTCATCATCCATGCATGAGAAATCTCATGAGTCACTTTTTTTTTCATGATTCACTTTTGACCTCCTCTAAAACTTGCAAATCTGGTTTTTCATGTGCTGTTGTACTAAATCAGGCTACTTTAAAAAAAATCCTAGAGTGGTGTGGTCTATTGGACCCTTTGTGATGCTCAGGTAAGCTTCTATGGAGCACAAAGGTGCATACAAATCCCATTTTCCCACTTTTGTGTACATGCACACATCTTGCCACTGGTCATAGCAAGTGGGTAAACATAGAGATTGCTTCCGTAGCCCAGTGCACAGCTGGCTACTATAATAATAAAGTATAAGTTTACAGTAGAAAAGGGGATGAATATGCAAAGCCTACTTTCATGATTAAATAAACTTATTTTTGTTAATTATTCTGAGTGCCCTGCTCAATTCTTTGTTTAGGTACCCATTACCTGTAAACAACTCCCCTGGGATGGCTCCCTCCATCCAATAACAACTCCATTCAAGGTGAGTTATTCCTCATTAATTGTTTGGAACCAATGTTATCCAGTAGAACTGGGAGGCATGGAAGGGGTAGTTCTTGGCGTTTGGTGTGTTGAAAGCTCAGTACTTGGGAGGTAGAAAGAAGAAAAAGTAGGCATATATAATACTTCAATGAAAACATCTAATAAATCAGAATAAGGCATCTATCCTGAGGTAAGATTAAGATTTTCCTGGTTTAGGAACAGGATATCAAGCAGCACTTGTAGGAATAGAAAAGGGTAACTATTTAGAAATTTAGAAAGGGGATGGACTGGAGAATGGAAATAGTGTAAAGGTCTAGTTAGGATGAAGGCAATCTTGCTCTTTTTCTTCAATGGAACCTCAGGGAAGTTGTGAAACTTCAAGTGGTTTGTGACATCTGAACAGATGATACGGAAGGTCTAAATGCCCATAGAATTTCATATAAGATGCTGAGAGGGTGTAGCAGTAGAGTAGTCCTAGATTCCTGAGAAGGCTCAGAAATAACGTGTGGATTGAGATGTTAAAGAAAAAGCAGGAGCAATGTTATGCATGGATGGCATTATGAGTGGTATTGTCTGGGTCTGACATGTCTTCCAAAGTTCTATGTTGTAAAATCTTGCTCATTCTTCCTTTACTGGTCCGAGTCAAAGGAATGACCTAGTTGAAGGAAGGTGGTGCTAGACTGAGCTGAGGCAACAAAACAATAACAAAAGCACATCTCAGTGGTTCAAACAGCAAAGACTCTCTTCTCTTTCTTGCCACATGGCTATTGCTGTGGTTTGTTCCTACTGAAGACCAGCTGAAGTGTCACATCAGTGCCATTCTTGCGTAGGGTCCTGATGGACATTTTCCAGCTTCTGTGACAGAAAGAAAGATTAAAAAAAAAGAACAAAGACAGGCATGAACTGGCACTTAAAATTTCTGGAAATGCTATTTGCTTACATGTTTCATTTGCCAAACCAAAACCATTGGCCACACTAAACTTCAGAGTGTGGGGGAAATGTGCCCCTTTGTGTGTTTCAAAGAAGGAAGGCAGGATCTTTGCAAACAATCCTAATGGCTAACCACCACAGCCACCCAAGTGCAGTGCTTTAGAGTTAAGAAGTGACTAATGCATATTATTTAGGGATTAGAGAGACAGTAGTTAATTGGTCTAGTTGTCTAACACCTAGCAGAATGGGGGTTTAAAATAAAAATTAAGTTCATACATAAAGTTAAATTTTGAGTAATTTGTATTTGTGTTCCATTTTCCCTGTTTTAAGGCTCAAGCCTAGGGCCTAAAGCATGCTTGGCAAGCACTGTGTCATTGATCTACATTCTAGGCTGGTGTTAAATGCCTAGAACACTTGAGCTTGTGCTAAGACTTGTACCTATCCTCCTAGACACACCAAATGCCATGAATGGTGCTGAGCAGGCAAGATCCGAAAGCCTGGTCAGAATGATCACCATTATGGGCCCAAGTCCACTTTTGGAGGACACCTTCCACCTTGCTAAAATTAGTTCCATTGGGAGGAATGAAGATTTGAGAAAATAAATTGCTTCACCTCAACATGGGATTTGAAATAAAAGAGAAAATCAGTGTATAGTTGTCCATTGATATTTGCATAGGACTGTTTCTAACACTTCCTAGCCTTACCCAAGTCTATACCTGCTCAAGTTCCCCGTATGAAGTTGTGTGGTAACCCATGGGATTCTGCAGACCAATGATCACACTAAGTATTAATGTAAAACAAAGTGCTGCCCAGGGCAAATAAAAAAAAAAAAAGAAGTGGTGTGGCATTTGCATATAACTTGCATGTATCCCTCTATCCTGAACTCGGGGGTGTTCTACCACTGAACTACATCTTCACACCCCAGGGTCTCACCAGATCACCCTGTCTGGTCTCCAACTTGTCATCCTTGTGGCTCAGCCTTTTGAGTAGCCGGGATTAGCAAGCATGTGCCACTACACTTTTAGTCAGCTCTAGATTATGTATAACACCAAACACCCACACATCACTATATTCACATGGATTCAGCATAGTACTTGATGAAGCGATTTTGTGTGTGTGTGTGTGTGTGTGTGTGTGTGTTAGAACTTCCTGCATTTTTCCCCAAACATTTTTAAACCATGGTTGGTTGAATTCATTGTGTATAACTATGGATTAGTGGGCAGACTGTACAAGATTTTGAAAAAAAGAAAACTGGTAGGCTACTCAGAGCCAGAAAGTCATGGATTAAATGAAGTTTTAGAAACAATATTACTTGCTTCTAATTTTTACTTAATGGTAATAGTTGTTCTTGATGGAACCCCCCCTGTGCCAGTGCCTACTCAGTACTTCAATTTATGCCATCTCTATTTGCGCTATGTAGGTAAGTATTGTTAGTCTAGTTCAGAGAGGTTTGGCCGGCTGTGTCTGCACAAAGTCGAATCCTTGGAGTTGAAACTGAGGATCAGATGAAAGATGGCAGTGCGGACGGAGACTTTTATCCTCACCTAAGTTCCTGGGCCTGCTCCCCCAGTTTCCCAGCTTATCTCAGCACCCACAGTCCTGTTTAGGGAGTGACAAACACAAGGAAGGGAGTGGAGATGGACGGCCATCACATTATCCAGGCATGAATCGATATAACTTGCTGAAGCGCTAGTCCACCTCTAAGCAGTGCAAGGCTTTTTCCAATTCAGGCTGCCTCTCCAGGCCACCGCAGCCTCTCATTAATTTCTGTAGGGGCTGCTTGTCTTTCTCTCTCTCTTGTTCAGAGCCCTTCTAATCTGTTTTCCACGCGACCCTTCTCCCTGACACAATTTGATTTTCAGGTTGCTGGCAGGCTTCTCTCCGGCTTTGATTTATGTGCATCTTCTCTGTGCCACATGTCTTTGTTGTAGAGATGTGTCTTTGCTACCTTTTCACATTTCCTTTAAGGACCCACAGCGGCTTGGCAGAATGTCGCAGAAATAAAGCAGAATAAAAAGACGGTCCTAGGGAGCCTGGTGTCTCAGGTTAGATGCAGGAATGAAGGAAGATTTAGACCCGCTCAAGGTGTAGAGAAAGAAAAGTAAAGGGCAGAATATTAGCTTCTAAAAGAGTGGCTCTTGAACTTTAGAAGAAATTTTATTTCAGGCCTGTCTGGGGCAGACACATGATGGCATGGTTCAGAGGTGTGGTGGGGAGCTTAGCTTCGGGGCGGCTCCCTCCGGCCCCTGGCTGCTTCTCTAGTCTGGCTCTCCAGTCTCATTTTCTTCCCCAGGTCCGTCTCCAAATCCTCAAAAGCTTTAGGAGCCTCCAGCTCCATTGTCCAGAAAGGTTTCAGGATTTCGTGGCGCCGTGTCACCTTGCATGCTTTTCAATGCTCTGGTTTTGTTACTCTGTATTTTATGGATACCAAGAGTCATTATCCAAATGTTTTGCACAAATTTCACTTCAGGAAGACCCCATATGTCAAGTTGGGTAGAAATGCTTAGGGACTAAATGGGGTGAGTGTGCACGGATGAAACGAGCTTCCATTTATTCCTACTTAATCTAGTACAGGTTCTTGAGTTTGCTGATGCGCCTGATGTGAGACACACTTAGTACCCCCAAGTGAGGACGGAGAGTGATGCTCGCTAATGACGTGTGCATGCGTCACAGCATTGTGGTTGTAAGAAACAGGCTCCCGTGTCCCTCTGCACTGTTCCCAGATGATGTTTCTAAACTGTGGGTCAGGTTGTCAGCAGCTTCTCACAGCACTTAGCACCCAGGCTCCCTGCCACGGTGTGAGGCCCGCAGGGACCAGCCAGTCTTTCTCTCTAAAGCCCTGCCGCTCTTCCCTTTGGCTTCCCTCTCCACTCAGAACTGGCCCTCTTTTTTTTTTTTTTTTCCAGTTTTACTGAAATAAAATTGACAAATCAAAGTGATGTGTATTCAGACATATGATGTGATACTGTAGAAACGTGCACAGGCTGTGAAGCGATCCCCAGTCAGCTCCCACTTGTGTGGGTGTGAGGAGAACACGGAAGACCTACTCTCTCAGCAGATTTTGAGTAACCACACAGTGTTGTGCTGCTGGGTGAGCCTGCTGAGGAAACGAGCCCCAGACCTGGCTCCAGTGTCTGCTCTGGCTGCTGTTAGATCTCCTAGAGAGGTCCAAGTTCTTTAGTTTGACATATTACTTTTCAAATTTTAATTCACGTTAGCATCCTGTACAGATCTACAAGTCAGACACAGACCACTCCTTGCTACTCCTTCTACAGGTCCTATGCCTACCTTGATGATTCGAGTTTACTACTGCTTAAAATAGCTCACGAATGAATGACTTTAAATCGTGACCCATCTCCAGCTCATGCCAAATGTTGCATCTCTGAAACCTTTCAGATGCCTCCAAGCTGGAATTAATTTTCTCTCCTTCTAGTCATCAGAGCACATCTGCTCTGACAATCAAAGGGATTTGTTGCTTTCTCTTTTTTAGTTTTTTCCTATGTATCCGTTCTTCCTTGTGAAACTGCAAGTGTCTTAGGCACAAGGTCCAGCTGTGAGTCACCCTTGTACCTGCTACCCTGATGCTTTAGGCGTAGCAAGTGCTCAACATTAGTAGACAAAAAATTAATAGGGGTTATTGATTCAAAGGGTGATGTGGTCTCAAAGCTCTTGAATGGTAGTTCCCTCTAGAGACACGCGGGGGCGGTCTAACCCAGCTGAGCTGCACGAGCCACGCTAGGTGAGTGGGTGGCTTAAGGGATTTCGCATTCTGTCTCACTGGTTGTTGACCAGCTGCGGAAGTCAGGAAAGAAATGTAAAGGACAATTTACTGGGCAAAATAAGATAGTTAGGAAATCAAATCCAAACACAGCCTCTGTATAGAGAGGCAAGGACAAAGCAGAACATCTACTCTCTCTGATCAAGGGTCCCCCCAGATGATCCCAGCCACAGACACAGTTTGGGGGACCAGAGCCTCTGGGTGAAGCAGGGCTGGAGCCAGAGGTGGGGGATGGGCTCTGCTGGAACAGGAACAATGGGATTTCAACTCTTTCATCAGATGCTCCGATATTTATTTCTAAAAAGTATATTTTATGTTTTGAAAACCTATTTTATATGAAATAAAATCACCAGTATTTTCTACCTTCAATAGTAGGTATGCTGGTGGCAAATTTCCTTCATTTGTTTGGACTAGAATTTTCTTTCTTTTTAAATTTTAATTCTTGTATTTATTTATTTGGTACAGAGTCTCGCTACACTGCTCAGACTCGTAGTGATCCTCCTGTGGCAGCCTCTCCAGTGCTGCAATTACAGGTGTGCGCCACCACACCTGGTTTCGGTGGCTGTTGCCACAACATTCCATACTGGGAATTGAACCCAGGTCCTTGTGCTTGCCAGGCAGGCACTTAGACTGCTGAGCTATCTCTCCAGCCCCTTTTTCTCTTTTTTTGAATGTATTATATTCCTTCTTGGTGAGACATGTGTTGTGCCAGGTCTGTCACCTGGACTTAGTTTTGATTTTTTTTTTCCTACTGTTGCTCTAACGTCCAAAGCATTAAATACAATTAATAGAGCACAGGCATCCTGGACAACAATAGTCTCATGTACAGGGTGGGGGTGTCTTGTGCCCAGATTTGTCACACCGTTGCTCTCCTGACAACACTTTGCTTTCCCACAATACTGTGAAGCCTTTGTCTTTTAAAATTTAGATGCTTACTTT
>NDGN011348117.1:0-12005 GCA_002564285.1 Tympanoctomys barrerae | reverse complement strand
TCTCTCTCTCTCTCTCTCTCTCTCTCTCAGTTTTGCTAATTTTGGTGGCCAGCTGGGGGCTGACACAACATGTGGTGCTGGGAATGAACCCATATCCCTGAGTTTACCAGGCAGGCACTTAGACGTCTGAGCCACCTCGCCTGCCCCAGCCATGGTCTTTTTCTATAATGGTCTGTTTTCAAGTAAGCAAACAGAGAGGAACAGTTAATGAGACTCCGTCTTTGCTAGGGTAAAAGGATGTATGAGGTGGTATCCATTTAAGAAGCTGTATTACACGGGGAGTCTCGAAAGGTATAATGAAAACTGTGGACACAGACACATTCGCTGAAGAGATTGACCTAAAAGTTCAATAGAAGCAAAAAAAAAAATGTTGGTGAATTTATTGGAAAAAATAGAGTTATTGAACCAGGGACAGAAATACCTTGGGAGATACATGAACAATTCCTATAAGTATTTGTAGTATTGTCTTAGAGAAAAATGAAGAACATTATATTCAGTGTGACCCAAGAGCAGGAGTAGGATAGAAGAGAGGATCTATCAAATGAAGAGTACAAAGGGAGACAGGCTAGAGTTCACCCCAAATTTGGCTTGGGTAGCCTATGGAGTGCTTCAGAAATTTGAAGCTTAAATTTACCTTAGTGCAAAAAAAAAATTTAAATAATAATAATAACAATAAGAACAACAAAACTTGGAATTCCATCATAGGAATAAGAAAAACTCATAATCGTGTAACATGTGCTATGTCTGGCAGATAGAGAGAAATAATTTAAAGTTTATTTCCTGAAAGTTTCACTGTATGCCTTGAATCCTTCCATTTCTCTTGCATAACTTTTCTTCTTCTCCCCTAACTTCCCCTCCTCTCCCTTTTTCTCTCTTGTCTTCTCCTGTCCTCTTCTCTCCTGTGTTCTCCTGTCCTCTTCCATCCTCTCCTGTCCTCTCTCTTTTATACTTCTGAAACTCTTCCTATCCTTTGTTCTCCCATATGTGTTTATCTCTTACTTTTCCCACTTTAATGAAAAACATGTAGCCGCTAATATGAAACAATAATCTATCCAACAAGTCAATGTTGCCAAAATGTTTTTAAATAGTAGGGTGCGATTGTTCAAGTAGTAGAGCTCTTTACCACTAATCCTTCAAATGCAGGCAGCAGAAGCCCAAGTAAACAGTAATGCAGAAGAATAGTCTTAGAGTAGGATGTTGACCAAAAAATTTTAACAAGTATGACTTAAAGAGCAAAATTTATACTGCAATATTTAATTATATTCTCAAAGGAACTTTAGTTGCTGAGATGGGGAACAATTGAAATCATTTTCAATATTAGCAAGACTTGAGAATGAACATCAGAGGAAAAAGTTAAAATTAATTGTTAGGATACACATTTGTATGAACTCCACCTTTCTTGAGAGTTAATGAGAATTGGCTATTATGACTGTAACCTTAATCCCTGATGCCACCAAGTTGTAATTTGGTTTCTATGAGCTGGTTCTGGGATGAATATGAGACATTTTGACTAAGATCAGGAAATAGTTGAGTTTCTTGCACACTGTTCAGAAGCACTGAAACTGTCTTTTGCTAATTAGCAGTTTTCTGGCTTGAAATGTGAAAGCGACCAGACACAGAAAAAAATATTTAGATGTCCTATGAAGCAAGTACAGTAGGTAAGGAGAGGAGGAGAGGAGGTAATCCTAGGAAGTTTGATTAGAGCAAAATGACACAGAAATTTGGACTCAATAAAACTGAATATGTTGCCACAGGGGGCAGCACAATGAAGAGTCAGCCACACTTCTACATTGTTGGTGAGACCATAAACTGATACAACCATTATGGAAATCACTATGAGGATTCTTCAAAAACTAAAAGCAAAACTGAGACTTGAGGAACCCATTTCCCTTCTAGATACATTCCCAAATGCATTAAAGAAAGTGTTGGAAGTGTTGCTGCCTCTTCATTGTGCTGCCTGCAGTTTTACTGGTTGAATAATTTATTTTTCTTTTTTCTTATGTTTTCAGACAGAGTCTCACTGTGCAGATCTGGCTGCCCTTGAGATCGCTTTGTAGCTCAGGCTACTCTCATACTTGCAGGGATCCTCCTACCTCAGCCTTCCAAATGCTGGGATTACAGGTGTGAGCCAATATGCTCATTGGTTGAATCCGTTGTCAAAAAATTATTTATTATGTATTTAATACTGGGTCTACAGGGTCTCACTAAGTAGACTGAACTCATAGGGATTCTGCTGTTTTTGGCCTCCCAAGCGCTGGGATTACAGGTGCGTGCCATCACACCCACTCTTAGTCACCTTCTGAGTGTACCCCGGGGGTAGGGCTGGCACTGCACTCTGGGGATCAAACCCTGACCACTGCACTCTACCTAAGCAGGTGCGTTAGTCAGCTGAGCTCTCTGCTGGCCCTAGGTGAATTCTTTTTTTTTTTTAATTGTGGAAAAGATATTTAATTGTATAATAGAAAAGTAGGCCAGAGTACAGTTTTAAAGGTCACTGCATCTTTATACAGTACAGGGAATCTAGAGGGGTTTTCAGGTTAAACATCTTCATAAAGCAATAAAACATTAAAAAATAAAGCAAGAAAAAGGGGCTTGATGTCTTACAAAAAGAACAAACGGTCCACCAGAGTTTAATAAATTGTGGAAATGAACAACACTGTGATGTGGGCAAATCACAGAAGGCGCTGAGCTTCCCAGGAGAGATTGTAGCATTTTATTTTTCTGGAGTGAGATAGAATCCCAATATTGTTCTAATTTGTATTTCTCAAATGGCCAGCAACGTTGAACTTTTTTTTTTTATATATAATTAGTACCTGTTTGTATTTCTTCATCTAACATGTATGTAGTCATTTCCGATGCCTATTTTTAAACTGGGTCTTAAAATGTGTAAGGCCTAATTTTTTGTGTCCTGTATATCTAATATTCTAGATATTCGCCCCTTTTCTGGTGAGGAACTGGCACAAAAATTTTTCCCATTCTGTAGGTTTTCTCCACATTCTATTAACAGTTTCCTCTGTAGTGTGGAAGCTTTTTAATTTAATGTGATCCCATTTGTTGATATTGGTATTATTTCTTCTATACCTGTGGTTTTATTCAGAAAGTCTTTTTCTATACCTGTCTTCATGAGTTTTACCTATTCGGTCTTCCTGAAAATTAATTGTTTTAGTTAAAATATTTAGATCTTTGCTCCACTTTGATTTTTGATTTGGGCAGAGTGAGACTTATGGTACTAGGTTCAACCTTTAGCATGTGAACAGTCAGTTTTCCTAGCACTATTTGTGAAAGAGGTCATCTTTCCTCCTCTAAGGAATTTGGTCATTTGGTTCAAAATAACATAGCTGACTGTACTTGGAGTTCTTTCTTTATTCTGTATTGTTTCAGTATTCAAGGTGAGTATTTTTCTTTTCTCATCTCTTTGTCTCTTTTTTTCAATACAATGCTCTTTTTGTCACTGTAACTTTGAGTATAACTTGAAGTCCAGAGCTGTGGTGCCCCTGCTTTGTTCTTCTTACCAGAATTGATTTTGTATTCTAGGTTTCTTCTAGTTATATATGAATTTTAGGATTGCTTTCTCGAGGTCCATAATGAATGTTATTGGTAGTTTGACTGAGATAGATTAAATCTATGATGATTCAGATGATTAAATCTATGTAAAAAAATCTATGTAACAGTTTTGAAAGTATGGACATTTGAACTATATTGGTTCTGCCTATCCAAAAATAGAGAATAGCTTTCCATTTTCTGATATCCTTTTCAATGTCCTTTTTAAGAGTACTATGGATTTTATTATAGGGATCATTCCCTTCTTTTAAGATAATCTCTACATATTTCATTTTTTGATGCTAGTAGTTCTCAACTTTCTGTTTCAGTGAATTTGCTATTGGTGTACAGAAAAAAATTATTATTGTTGCTTTTTTTTTCTTTTTTGTATTTTAAGGAAGCATCTACAGAGTGTTCACGGTCTCACTACTAGATCAGACTCAGAGTGATCCGCCTGTTTACAGCCTCCCAAGTGCTGGGATTACAGGTGCATGCCACCACACCCAGTCTCAATTGCTGTTTTAGTGTGCCCTGGGGCTAGGGACAGCAGGCTTCTGTGCCTTCTTGCAGGAGCATTAATCTGCTGAGCTGCTTGGCCAGCCCTAAAAATGTTCATTTTTGGGAGCTAATCTTATATCTTTCTATGGTACTAAATTTAGTAATTAATTCTAGGAAATTTTGGCGGATTTTGGGGGGTCCTCTATATTGGTTATGTTATCAGCAAATGATGATAATTGACTTTTCCTTTCCTACCCATATTAATTTTATTTCTTTCTCTTGTTTCATTCCTCTACTTAATATTTTGAGAACAATATTAAGCAAAAATGATGATAGTGGACATCCTTATCTTGTTCTTCCTGATTTTAGATGGGAAGTTTTCATTTTCTCTCCTTTCAGTATGGGGTTGGTAGTTTATTTGCAATAGGTAACTTTTGTGAGGTTGAGAGAAAGATCTTCTATTCCTATTTTTTCAGTGTTTTTATTGAATATATCTTGGGTTTTATCAAATGCTTTTTCTGCATCTATTGAGAATATCATTCAATATTTTTTGTCCTAACTTCTGCTATGTGGTCTATTAAATTTATTTATCTGTGGATGATTAACCATCTCTGCACCCCTGGAATACATTTTATTTGCTCATGATATAGGAACAGTTTAGTGTTTATTTGCATTTTCTATGCTAGTGTGTTATTGAAGGTTTTTTCATTAGTATGAATTAAAAAGATTGGCTTATAGTCCTGTTTCCAGATTGGTTCTTTTTCTGGTTTTGGAGTTAGGACAATGCATGCTTCCAGGAATGGCTTTGAGTATAATCTCTTTTGATTATATTAAAAAGTTTGCAGTTTGCAGGGTACTAACCCTCAATACAATACTTGCGTATTTCAGCAGTGAATCCATGAGTCGATTGGGAAATGGGTTTTTCTTAGTGATTTTCATTTTATTACTTCTTCAGTTTCATTGGATGATATTTGATATTTCAAGATTTTTATATATCTTTTTGGTCTGTTTTGTTAGAGCACATATATGTAAGAATTTATCCACTTTCTCTGAATTTTTCATTTTGCTAGAGCACAGACTCTCAAAGTAGTTTCTGATAACCTTCTGAATTTCAGCAGAATCCATTGTGACTTCTCCTTTTTCATTACTAAAGGCATGAATTTCATTCTTTTATTTCTTTACTTTGGTAGGATTATGTAAGGATTTGTCTATTTTGTTTAATCTTTCAAAGAAACAACTCGTCGTCTCATTGATTCTTTTATCATTTATCTCAATTCTATTGATTTCTGGCCTGGTTTTTGTGATTTCCTTCCTCATATTGTCCTTAGGTTTGGGTTGTTCTTTTCAATTTTGGATTTTTCTAAGATCTTGAGGTGCATATTTAGATTGGTTTTTTCAAACACGTTCTGTTTTTCTGTTGTTGGAATTCATTGCTATGAACTTTTCTGTAGGAGTGCTATATTGTGTTCCATAAGTTCTGGTGTATCAGGCTGGCATTTTCAGTTGATTGCATGAATTGAATCTTTTTTTTCCCTTTAATTTCATCTGTGATGCATTGATTACTCAACACAGAATTGTTTACATGTTTTCCAAAGTTTAAGTTTTTTTCACCTTGGCTATCTAGTTTCTTTGTACTATGATCTGATCATAGGTATGGAATACACTTTATTCTCTTGTATCTAATTAATGACGCTTTATTGTCTAGTATGTGATCTATTTTGAAGAACTCCCTGTGACCTGTAGAAAAGAAAGTGTATTCTGCCCTTATTGAATAAAACAATATGTAGATATCTGTTATGTCCATTTGTTGGAAGGTTTGATTTAATTCTCATATCTCTTTGTTGACTTTTTTATCTAGATGATCTGTTCACTTGTGGGAGTGGGGTATTAATACACCACAGTGCTATTATACTATGTTTATTTGAGTTTTCATGTTCATTAGTATTTATTTTATGAATGTAGATGCTCCAGTATTTGGTATGAATATCTTTATAACTGTTAACTCTTCCTATTTAATTATTCCTTTAACTGATATGGAATGATTTTCTCTGTTTCTTCTAATCAGTCTTAGCTTGAAATCCATTTTACCTCAAACTTTTTTTTTTATTGGCTCATGTAGAATGGAAAATATTTTCCACCCTTTGATTTATTTTTGATGGCTTTTGTCCTTTTGAGACAGGGTCTCCAGAGGGAACCCAGGCTGGCCTTGATCTTGTGGTGATCCTTCTGCCTCAGCCTTCCCAGTGCTGGGATTACAGGCATTCTTCGCCATGCCTTGCCATGCTTACAATTATAATGTGTTACTACATAAATGAATTAAATGTGTTTCTTGGAGAACAGATTTTATTAGATTTTCTTTCTTGTTTCATTCTGACAGCTACTGTCTTTTCATTGCAGAACTGAGACCATTCACATTGAAAGTTACTATTGAGAGATATTGACGTATTCCTGTGATTGTGTTAAATTTTGTTGCTTATTTCTCATTCCTCCCATACTTGCTTAATTGTCCTTGCTTCCAGGTGTATTCTTTTATAGTTGTTTTCACTTATTGATATAGTTGACTTCAATCTATCTTTCTAGGATATTCATGGAGTGAAGCATTTGAAGCCCAAAAGACAATGACTTCTAACCTTGTTTTACATATCTGCAAAACTTTCTTTCTTTCTTTTTATTTTTTTTTTTTTTGGCAGAACCAGGGACTGAACTCAGGCCCTTGTGCTTGCCAGGGAAGTGCTTATTCCACTGAGCCATGTCCCTGGCCCTGCAAAACTTTCTTGTAAAATTGATAGATAAATAAGGTATTTCACTAATAAGGAGCAATTCAAGAAATTCATGATCACAAACCAGCATTACAAAAATTCCCATGGAAATTTTTTCAAAATTGAGGAGCAACAGGAGAATAACAATTTGATGTAAAGAGGGTAGCTATACCCTAGATTCATGTCCTTCCTCTCTGTTCTCACTAGATATGTAGACTTCAGAAATCTGTTTTATTTTATATCTTGCTGGGGGAACAAACTACCATCATGTTTTAGAGAATGTATGCTGAATCTACGTGATGTATTCTGGAGCTAGGGTTCACCTTTGCCAACTACATGCCCATGAGATGCTTTTCCATTTCTGATTCTCAGTTTTTTCTTCTATAACACAGGCAAAATGGTAACAAATAGACCAAAAAAACTATAGAACAGCTTGTGACTCTTAGCATTAAATAAGCTGAGGGACATGACTTTTAGTTGTACTAATTCAGCTGTGGTAGCTTATTATGTGCTACTAAAACTGAGTAAATACATAAACAATCCATACATTTTTACCCAGGGCAAAGAAGTAATTACAAGGGAAGATTGCAGATTTAAAAAGTTATTTTTTGTATGTCTATTTGTATATCTTTGCAGTACAAAACATTTACAATTCTTTTTTGGTTTTTTCATTTATGAATTTCATATATGGTCTTACTACAAAGCTTGGACTCGTAGTGATCCTCCTGTTTTCAGCATCCCCAGCACTGGGATCACAGGTGTACACCACCATGCTGGGATTCATTTGCTGGCTCAGCGTCCCCCAGGGGCAGCACTGAAGCTGCAGGTGGGACCAGCAATCAGGTGCTTAGTCTGCTGAGATATCTTACCAGCCCTTACGTTTCCTATGTGAAGTTGGTACATGCACATAGCACATCTAACTTCCTTCTTTTCATCTCCCCACCTGTGTCTCTTAGTCCCCCTAGCCACGTAAGAAAGGTTTATCTACCTAATACCTATTTTATGTGTTTTATTTTGCTTTTATTTATAATTTAAAGTTCTTATGTTTGGGAAACTATGCAATATATAATCTTGTGTGTGTTTTATTTCACATGACATTATGGTCTCAGGGAGTCATTTTCCTACATATGACTTGCATTTATGTTTCTTTATGCTGAGGTAACATTCTAATGTGTATAAGAACCACATATTCATTATCTACTCATCACTTGATGGACATATAGGTTCGTTTCAATATTTAGTTTTTATGAATTGTGCTGTAATAAATATGGTTATGCACATATCTTTGTAATTTGATGTCTTCAAAATTTTATGGGAAAATACCTAGAAAGGGAATATCTGGGCCAAATAGAATTTTTAGTTTTAAGTTTTTGAATGATCTCCACACTGATTTCCAAAGTGGTTGTACAAGTTTACACTCCCACTAATAATTCAGAAGAGCTCCCTTTCCCCCAATCCCTCACCAACATTTGTTTCTATTTGATTTCTTAGTGATGGCCATTCTTTCTGAAGTACAATGGAATGTCAGTGATGTTTTAAAACTTGTTCAAAGAAATTAGAGTCTATCCAAGGTGAGAGCTAGGCAATGTGCAAATGAGGAATGGGTTTAACAGACAGAAGAGCCAAGGTGTGTGCTTGGTTACATAGACACTGTGGGAGGAAAGGTAGTTGAGGTGAAACAAAGACATTTGTCTGATGTCTTAAGGAAGTTATGAGTGGAAAAGGGAAGAGCTTTATTAAACTCTCTTAATTCAATAAAGGATGAGGAACATTAATATAGGAAAATGTTCAATAACCATTTCAGAAGAGTAAGGCAGTTCTAAGTACAAAGTCGTTAACCATCTCTTTTTGTTAATATTATGACTCTTTCCCCTAAACTCCAATTTTCATGGACTATTTCAAATTAGCAAATAGTAGCTTGACAAATCTTCCAATCAGCTTTTATATTGCTTCTTGAGCCAGCTGTATGAGAGAGGCAGGAATTCTTGAAGTGCAGCAATTTATGCACTGAGGGTGACGTTATTAACCCCAAATAAGCAAATGATACAAATAGGATAGAAATGGAAATACAGTATCTTCCTATTCTAAAACCATATATCACCATCAAACTGCAGATTCAGTATTTGATAGCTGTCTTAACTGCCACCTCTGATAATTATATTACTTATCAAAATTCTATTTGTCTCGTCCTAGTTTATGCACAGTATTCATCTCCTAAGGATTTCTCAGTACTCACAGATGTGAAGCTGCCATAACCAGGAAAGTGGATCTTAAATTGCCCTAATTGAGAGAATCAAAACCATCTTCTCAGCCTCTACATTGCATTGTTATGGCTTACATTTGCACACAAGAACAAGACAGTTGCAGTTGCTTACGTACTCCCATGTGATCTGTAGACATAAGTAAGCGTTATGAGAACTAATTTAATTGTGTGTGCTTACTGGCATTTCAGATTTTAAAATCACCGGGATCTGGAACGAAGTATTAAGATTTGAAGTTTAGTTAAGTTATCCAATTTTTTGTCCTAGTTGGTTTCTAAGCCACGTACTTAAATAAGTCCCTTTGGCTTGACTTCACTTTAAGAATATATCAGACACATGTGACCATAAAAGGAGAGGATCTAGTTCCTCTTAGAGGTCCACTTAAAATCCAATATATATGAGGAAGGACTGTATGGTGAGATTTGAAATAATACATGTTAAAACATTTACAAACTGTGAAATGCTACATAAATACTACTAATAATTGAGTTTTAGGGTGGGTGAGATAGCTCAATGGATTAAGTGCCTGCTTAGACAAGTACAGGGACTGTGGTTTCAGACCCAGCATCACATGTCCTGTGGTCCCCACCTCCTGGGAGTGCTGAGCTGGCCACTGTGTCCAGGTGTAGTGGTGCATGCCTGTAATCCCAGCACTGGAGTGGCTGAAACAGGAGGATCACTACAAGTCTGAGCTGCATAGTGAGACCTTGTATCAAATACATTAAAAAGGAAAAAAAAATGAATTTTATGCTATAAGCTAAGTGGATATATGCATTTGTCTGGTGTACCAGTGAGGGTTTTACTAGAGGAACAGATATAACACACGATGTACAAATGTATAAGAAATTATAAGACTGGCATACAACAATCAGCCAGAGTTGAATGACGAAGCATGCGGAGAGCATCTGCACACTGGCGACTGTAGGATCCAGCCCAAGGTCTGGAGCTCCCTGCAGTGCTCAGTGCAGGTCTATATCAGGAGGCGGATGTGTCTGTGATGGAAGGCCGATGAGTCTGCACGAGAAGGCTGAAGGATCCAAGGTGGAAGCCAGAGAGTCTGCGCTAGAAACCAGGAGACGACATCCAAGCTGACTGCAAAGACAGGAGCTCCTCCAAAGAAAATGGGACCCTCCGTTGTCCTTCCTCATTTCCCTTCTTTATCCTTTAAGTCATGAGCCATGGTAGGGTGGGGCCTCCGCACCCAAGGTTGTGGAATTGCTGAGCTGATTTAGTTAAGCTTCTAAACTTCCCAAGTTGGCATAGTCAATAATAAACCACTACAACTGGTAAGAATCAATAGTTTCCACGCTTACATTTACGTATCCGACCACTGTTGCTATCTACACATATCAGACCTTCAAATGTCTACTTGCTTCTTACTATGATGAGTTCCAAATGGTGATTCTTTATTTTTTTTTTAAAGTATTTAGTACAGGGTCTACAGGGTCTCACTACAGAGTTAGGACTTGTAAGGATCCTCCTGTTTTCAGCCTCCCAAGGACTGGGATTACAGCCACACCACCACGTCCAGTCTCCGGCCCAGTCTTAGAGCTCCCCTTGGGCAGGGCCGACATGGCACACCAGGAATCAAACCCCAGTCCCTGCCTCTGCCTAAGCAGTCTCTCTAATCCACTGAGGTATCTGGCTGGCTCTGGTGTGTCTTTATTTCATCTTCACGGTGCACTGAGATGTAAATATCATTATTCCACTTACACGCTTGAAGAAAGTGAGGCTCTCAGAGATCCAGTAACTCTTCCAAAGGAATAAAATGAACTGGAAATCAAACCTGAGTCTGTTTGGGGCCCAAACTATAGTCTTCAATGTTTGATTTTTTTTTCCTGCCCAAATTCCAGTTTTTCTGTAAGTTTTCTTTATTCTGCAAAAAAAAAAAAAATAGTTTTCCTTCTGTTAGACCCTTGTTAAACTTTGTCTTGGGCAATTATATTCATCAAGGTAACTTTTAAAAATATCTTCTGTTAACCATCTGCTTTCAGAGGGTGGTAACTACCTTGATGATAATAATTACATCGTTCTGTTAGCTCATGCTGTGTGATACTGTAGTATACATATCCTGACTTCACAGTGACGTATGTAACCGACTTGCCCTTTCTCACACTGTACATTCAACTGCTTGTGGGGAGACATTGGGATTTTCGCTGTGAAATCGCTCAGAAGTCCACACTGTTAAGTTTTATGCTGCTTATGACACTTTGTTGAAGCAGGAAAAATTGGAAAATGGAAAATCGTAAGTTCACTCTTCAGTTCTTTACTGTTTCAACAAAGAAAAGACACAGATATTTTATTTTTGAATTGTTGAGAAACATGATCCTGCCTATCTGCAGTGGTATTTAGAGAAACAAAAAAAAATGTCTAACATATAGCTGCCCTTCAGGAACTCATAATCTAGTGCAATTTCTAGAATGTAAGTATCATATTAAAAAAACACTTTCTATATCTTTTCTTCACTGAAACATCCCATAAACTTCAAATATTGACTGGAATATATTCATCATTTGAAAAATATTTTTCCAAATGAATTAATTACTGTGAAGAGAAACAACAGCCATTAGATCATTTACATCCATATATCTTGTCCCTTCTTAGGCCATGCAAGTGTCGAGGTATTTCCATCTTCCCTGCTTTTCTTCATCTAGCAAGTCATTGTATACATGCTGTAAAAGGAATACATATTTATTGATCGATCATCTATTGCATTTCTGGGCTTCACAGTCTGAAATGGATGCCTCCCAACTCATCACTGTGTACTTGGAAATCTGTTGGACATTCAGTACCCATTCCTCATACTCTGGTGTCGAGTGGCTCCGAGATGTGCTTTAGGGCTGAAGGCACATCACTTCTGTTCCTCTTTGCCTTGCTTCCTCCTCCCAGTCCTCTTTCTTTCTTTCTTTCTTTCTTTCTTTCTTTCTTTCTTTCTTTCTTTCTTTCT
>NDGN011348078.1:0-16484 GCA_002564285.1 Tympanoctomys barrerae | reverse complement strand
GCTGGCCACACACACACACACACACACACACACACACACACACAAATAAAATTTTTTTTAAAAGTGTAACACGAGGACAGGCCCTGGGGCAAAACAGGACTGCCTCAGATCCTGGAGTCTCCACTTTCTGGAGCGGGACCTTGGCAAGTCCCTCTCCTTCTCTAGGCTTCCATGATCTCATCTGTAAAATGGGGATGGCGACACCATCCCCATGAGTGCCAAGAGCCAACCTAACTTTGCACAATGTTGGCACGTATGAAGAACTGACCATCTGCTGTTTTTAATACTACTGTTCACAACGATCAATCGGCACATCAGTGGCATGGCAGGAACCCGGGTGGTCCCTTCCATTTGACCCAGTACTTCTTCTATGACACCAGCTGCCTTCTCCCTGTGTCCTCAGGTCTCTGCAGGCTTCAGCAGAGTGATGCTGGCCCCACCAGAGCTGCAGCTGAATCAGACAGACAATGGGCAACAGCCCCGCACAGGCAGGGCTTCCTGACAGGTTACAATCCTGCAGCGCTCAGCACACCCCACCCCTGGTGGCAAACAACCCAGCCTCGTGCTGAGCACTCTTGGTGATGACAAACAGGCAGGATGGTGCAGGCAGCCCTTGGACACAGGCACTTTAGGAGGCAAACACAACCCTCATCCAGTCCCTGGGCAAAGGGGGAGGACCAGTGGTTGCAAGCACCTGGATTGGGACACAGGCTCTGGTCCCAGTATGTGGGGAGCCCATGCAGGCCACTTCACCACGTGGGCTCCAGGCTCTCATTGGTACGCCAGGCTCAACTGCATTTGAGCAATGACAGCCACAGCTAGACCAGGGAGGGCTCACCACTGCAGCTCTATTCTTCTTTGGGAACTCCATCTCCAGAATTATTGGGAAGGCCAGTTTTCAAAGATCAACTTGGCTGGACTGTGACTTCACACCAAGTACACTTCTGGGTGTGTCTGTGGGTGTTTTCAGGAGCCACACGCTTGTGAATGCTCTAACTTCATCAGCAGACCAACCCACTGGTGGGTGCCTAACAAGATGGCACTGTAGGACGTAATGGAAACTCAAAAGGTGGAGCCTAACTGAAGAAAGTGGATCATGGGGACTCAAAAATGGTCCTAGCCCCTCTGTCCCTACCTCTTCCCCTGTTCTCTGCTTCCCAGATGCCGTGAGGTGAGAGGCTTTCCCCTGGCATCATAATCTTCCCATTATGGTGTTGCTGCCCCAGAACCAGCTGACAGGGACTGAACCTCTAAGACCCTGATCCCAAGTGAACCTTTCTTGCTCAGTTGTTTTCCCAGGCACTGGTCACAGGAAGGGAAAGCTGGCACAGACAAGTATCATCAGTGTAAGGTTTTCTTGGACCCTACTGTTGTGTCCAGGGCCCACTACAAGGTCCAGTACGGAATACAGTACATGCTGGACTCAGTACCAACTGGCAGCCAGCCGCTACACACCCATAGGATGGAAGCCTCACCCCCTCCCTCCTGTGGGGAAGGTGTTTACCGTTGCAAAGCCCTGCCTGGTACAGAACTGAAATTTGCCTCAGGAGCTTTCTCCAGGCTCCGAGGGGAAGCAAAGAGAAAGCAGAGACCCTCTCTTATCCCGCTGGTGTCCACTCTCAGCACAGTCCGGCCTGCTCCCCCTTTGCTATCCTGTCCTGCAGGGTGTTATACTCCTCAAGCTTGCAAACATGGGTGGTGTGGACATACAGAGGCACAGACACACATACCATACATACATGGCCACATGCTAAACTACTCAGGGAAACACGTATGACAGCTTGGCACATGGGCACACACCCAGCCGCTTCAACATACCCACAGGTACTGTGTGTGTATGAACAGACAGACAGATGTGCAGACACTAGTGTTTTCTAAAAATGCCAAGGCTTGGGGTCAGAGCTCCCCCGGAAGCAGCCTCTGCACCCTCTAGAACCAACCTGCTTCACTTAGACCACAGCACTCAGGGCACCCATGCCTAACACTAGATCCTGGCATGGGTACCCAGTCTCTCTGCAAGGCTGCTTCACATACTCTGCCTATTCCCAGTGCTCAAAATGACCTGAATGGATGAACACCACCCCCACCTCGTCCAGCTTGAAGGACGGGCAGTATCACTACCTTGTTTCCTCCGTCTGTCTAAAGGTTACCTGGACTGAGTCCTACTGGCCAAGTCGGCTATTGGCCACCCACCTGAACACCATTCTACAAAGGGGGCAATGGAAGCTTCAGAAAGGCAGAGCAACTCTCCCTGAGTTCTGCAGCAAAGGCCGCCCTTGGCTGGGGCACTGTGAGGTCATGATGCCAGCTGGTTTCCCAGACAGGGGAAGGAGGCAGCCCTACTTGGCCCTTGTGAGAGGTCCAGGCACAGGGAGACCCAGCTGTACCACTTCCACAGCACTGTGAGCCTGGCCCCTGTTCCCCAGATATGAAAACCATAATAACCTCAAGGGGAGCTGAGGACCCTCTCCACAGATGGTAGCATCACTCCAGAGCAGCATGGGCAGCCAGCCCCACTGGACCTGCTGTCCCACTGGTCCTTCCAGACTCGCTGGCCATCACGGCACAGAGGGCTCTGCGGCCAAGCTAGAAAGCAGGTGCTCCGCCTTCCAGCAAGTAGTCTGTATGAACTGGAGAAAGGGATTTGTCAAATCTTGGGAAATGGAGATGAGAGACAATATACAACTGCTTAGAAAAGCCACCAGGATTAAGCTGTTACTTGCTAGTTAGCAAGAGCTGGCCTCAGGCTTCAGGGGGAAGACTGGCCTGCTAGAGTGACCCTCACCATTCTGAGGGCACAGGAGCAGCACAGCCACCAGCCTGCTGTCATTTCTTGGAGATGCAGGCAAACCCTCAGCCACAGAAGAGATCAAGTACTCCTTGGGGTGCAGCAGGAAGGAGCAAGCCAATCACCCCATTTCTGTGGGGCAGCTTCAGGACTGAAGAAACAGCCTTGCCCCACCCTGTCCTCTGGGCCTCTGACTCCTGCTGGACAGCCTGACTTCCCACCTCTTCACCATGGATGTCCATACTTCCTGATACCCCTACTCCTGAGTTCAGGACCAGGCACAGCCTGGTGGCTTCTCACAAGGGCCCCTTTCCCAAATCCTCCCTCTGCCATCCACCCACACTGCCCCCCCACACCCCACTAAGAAGGCAGACTGCAGGTGCAAATTTGAGCCCCAGACCTAGCTAGGTGCCCTTGGATACACTGCTTAACCTTTCTGCCTCAGAAAGGTTTCCTCATTTGTAAGAGAAAAACACAACTCTTAGGTGGAGATGCCACACAGGAAATGCTCTGCCAGCCCCTAGCATGTGGTCACGCTCACCTCAGCTGTCTCTTCCTTCCAGTCAGTTCACCCCGACTGCCCTGTCTCCCATCCCCCATCCCCTTCCCGCCCTCCCACGGCTCAGCCTACCTCACTGACCTCCCAATCTGCAACCCCAGCCCACCACTGTTCCTGTTGGGGTAAAGCCTCAGGGACTCACAGCAGCTGGGAGAACAAGTGCCCACACTCCACAGCACACACCCATACATACTCAGAGGCGCACACCCCCACACTGCCAGCCTGCTGAGGGTCCCAAGGTTAAAGAATGCGTGTGCGCAAGACAGCAGCTACAGCAGGAGGTGGCATGGAGCGGAGCAGAGCCCAAGAGCACAAGAGTAAGGGCTGCCTGCGTCTGTATCTTCCTTACACAGGGAGTGCAGGCTGGCACAGGCATTACAGAAATCAGCTAAAATTGGAGGTCCCATTCAAGCCAGCTATTCCCCTCCTAGGTATTTTTCCAAAACACCTGAAATCATCATACCACAGCAATATAGGTGCACCCATGTTTACAGCAGCACAATGTGTCATAGGTAAATCTTGGAAACAACCCAAATGCCCATCAACTGAGGAATGAATAAAAAAAAGGTATGGTATTTTTACACAATGGAGTATTATTCAGCTATAAAAAAGATAAATTCTAGGCTCTTGTAGATAAATGGATGCAGCTAGAGACCATATTGGTAAGTGAAATAAATCAGATCCACCAGTGCAAACATCATATTATAACAATGCTGAATTCCTATTACTGCGTTTAGTGAAATCTTATATTGTTTCTAATTCCGTTTTTTCCTATCACTATTTTGTATTCTTTAAAAATAAAAAAAAAAAAAGAAAAATATAGTCCTTCTGCCTGGCAAGTGTAAGGTCCTGAGGTTGATCCCCGGTACCACCAGAAAGGAAGGAAGGAACGAAGGAAGGAAGGAAGGAAGGAAGGAAGGAAGGAAGGAAGGAAGGAAGGAAAATACATACCCTTATACAGGTTATCTCCTACTTACATTCTTAGGCAGTGCCATCCCCTGCCCATGCTTGTTTACCTTGCCAAGTCATGGTTACTATACTTAATTGTGCACTTTTGCTAGACAAGTGAGGTCACCTTCTCAGGTGTCTGTAGCTGTCCCTGAGCTTTGCAGCAGTCTGAGTGGTTTCCCCACACATACAGACTCAGCCACACAGGGAGAGGGGCCCCGAGTCATACCCCACTTTCCTCTGCCCAAGCCACCCTGGTCCCGGCCACAGCCAGTTTCCCTTAGATAGATGTCTGGAATCTGGTTACTGATCAAAGCAAACAGTGGTTTTAAGAGATTTCCCTTTCATGATCACTAGCTGCAACGCTGTCTTCAAAGTCTGAAAGTCTTTCTTCAGTTTTGTTCAAGTGGTTTTAGCACCTTTTAATAGAATTTCTCTATTTCTGTATTTTTCATTCAATGTTTCCATAATTTTTCTATGCTCTTCTATTTTTTATCTATGTCTTCTTTACATGTGCTGAACAATTCTTTCAATATTGTTGTCACTTCTTTTTTTCACCTGAGATTATTTCTCATTTGATTTCTTACATAGCCCAATAGAGTTATTCATTTACTTCAGTTGCTATCACTTCAGACATTTCAGGTGTGTGACTTCCAAGTTCTATGTCAGTGTCTCCTAGACTTGTCTGGGAGGGGCTCGAGGTCTGAGACTGCATTTTGCTCCTCTGCTTTAATATTTTCAAAACTCCTGAGGTTCACCAGGGCTCAGAGCCCCTCCTGAGATGGAGGGGGTGGGCAGTCTTGTGGTTTTAACCTTGAATGTTGAGCACCCTTTGAACATTTTGCTTTTGGTGCAGAAATGAGTACAATAAAAATTGTGTGTGTTTAATTGTTAAATTAATGTAAATATGAATAGACCAAGCCATGTTAGACCAAGGAAATGTGTTCGGGTTATCAAGTCAACCAGGGATGGATTGTGGTGGATTGACTAATGGTCAGTCTTTGACACCCAGTTGAACTGAGTCAGTGTGGTGCCAGGTGCGAGGGCTCCTTAAGGATTGCTGCCAACAGTGTGAGAAGAGAACTGGAAGGGAAGGTGGTACGCTGTTGGTTCCCTTGGAGAAGCTTGTCATGCTAGGTCTCCTGATATGAACTCAGATGTTTTCACTGTCAGAGGATCTCAGGTCTTTGCTGTCACTGAGCGTGGCTGTGGTTCTCTTCAGAAGCTCTGGGCCTTACCCTGAGTGCCATTTCCTGGCTCCAGGGCGGATCCTTCATCCTGCTGGCACAGACTTTCCAGCTTTCACTACTGTCCTTTGGGCCTTCGCAGCGCAGACCCTCCGTACAGACTTGCGTGAGACACCATCATGGGCTCTAGGCCTTCAGCTGGATTCTTGGGGTCTCTGGCGTATGGACAGATATCCTGTACCTATCTGCACTGGACTCTTCGGGTCAATATTACAAATATTATAAAACAGTACTATAAATTTTGTGTTCTGCATTAAATCCATTCCCTAGGAAAGCCTGACTGCAATGCCCCGTTTACACAATCTGGCTCCAACTCTCATAAGGATTCAGCATAACTGGCCTCAGCACACATACTGTCTGGCCTGCTTCCTTTCCCGGACAAAAAGAATTCAGCAATTCAACAAATTTCCCTTTTCACCTTCACTACCAGAAGCTTTAAGAAACTACAGGGTTCAATGATGATAACTAAATGAGCTCAGGTTTTCTGTGGATTTATGTCTCCATGTCAATTTAATTACACATAGATCATTTTATTATAAAATACCCATGGATTCTTCATGGAAGCCACTACTCAATAGAACAACAACGACAAAAAGAACAAAATGGTCTAGAACAGAAATGAGCACACTAACACCACAGCAAGGTTTTTCGTTGTTTTTCCACCTACCTTTTGCTACAGAGGCTGAAATTGAAACCCAGAGAAGGGAAGGGGGAAGCGAGGCACCCAACTCTGTAGCCTTGCTTTCTGAGCATCCGTCCTGGGCACAGACCCCAGAGCCTACAAGAGTTCTAGAGACCCATGTAAATGTTTAAACTCAATTTAAAATTGGAGAATAAAGTGAACTTCTACATCAGTGAAGGAACCTTTCAGAGCTTTCAATAATAAATAGTCCACTGCAGCACGCATGCTGCCACTGTTTCAGATCAAAGACAGTGCTTTCATACATGATATTAATGTCTGTCTTCACACCATTGCTGTCATGATGCATAACTTTTCATGTCTTCTACAAAAGAAAGGCAGTGAAGGGCGAAGGGCCTGAGAACTCACCACAAGGCTCTGTGCACTGTACTCATTGCCCAGTGGGGACTGGGCAGTCTGCGACCCACTTGCCCCGCCACTCCCTGCTTCTGATGGACTCGGGACTGAGCCAGGGGACACGCAGCTGGCAGACATCTCCTCTGCACCTGGGACAGCACTGCAGGCAGCTCTTGGAAGGCCAAGCCTGCCACCACTCTGGCCAGGAGGGGGAGCAGGGCTGACCTGCCCCCCAGTGTCAGGGTAGATCTTCCTGGTGTGGAGCCATCAGGGCTGGAGACAGGAGCATAGCAGCCAGCTTCCGGACGGAGGCGCTGATTCTTTCCTATCAACTGGCGCTTGGCCAGGGACAGCTCTTGGTCAGGGGCAGCCCTTGGCCTGCAGGACCATTCGTCTTCCCTGGTGCTCTAGCCACCACACCCAGCATGAGCCCCCCCAGAATTCAGGGGCATATGCGGCAAAGGAGTGTCCCACTGTCTGACCTAGCTCCAGCCCTTGCGTCCTCCTTTGCAGGATGAGCAATGGTTCCAAAGCCAACAGAGCACCAGTAGCAGGAGAAAAACAATTCCAGACAGACAAGGCAGGGTGACCACCGCTCACGAGCAGATGAGTAAACTGAGGCCATAACAAGGCACTGGCAGCCAAGATCACAAGGAAGCAAAGTTTTGGGCACAGAAGCCACATGCCAGATGCCAGATGCCTCCAGGACAGGGCCCAGGTCTCCCAAGGAGAGTGACTGAGACCTGCCGGACTCCTTCGAGTCACCGTGGGGCCTCCCTCCACTCTTGTCTTCTGCTTAGCAGGTGCTGCCAGGAGCTGCAGAGCCCCTCCACCCTGGCTGCCTCCCCTAAGCCTCCTTAGCCCACCACTTTTCCTCCCCTAGAGTGAGGCACGAGGACCCCTGGCACTCATGGTGTTGGTTCTCCACACAGCACACAGGCTAAGTGGAGGGACCAGCTCCAAAGCTGTACAGGGCACAGCTCTGAGGAGCTGCAGGGACTCATGAAGGTGCTGCATCAGCAGTCCCTGGGTGAGCTCCCTGGAAAGAAGGAGCCATCAGCTCACACTGACTGTAGAAAACTGCCCGACACAGAGGTTCACCTCCAGCTCTCAGTCTCAGTTTCCTCCCCCATGAAACAGGACGGTGGTGCCCAGGTCAACAGTCACAAAAAAACACAGGCAAAAGGCTTACTGCGGCATCTGTAATAGAGCATGCTCCTAATAAATGCTGCTTTCCTCCCTTCCTTTGCTAGAAGTAGCTGCTTTAGACAGCACAACCACTTCCCCCACTGCATTCTTGGCTGCATTAGGCCTTTTGTTGCCAATTAATGCAAAATTGTGCTCTTGTTCCACCTCTGTGCCCATGGTCATAAAACCAGGATCCGTGGAGATGGAATTAATGCTGAACAGCTGCTGCAGCACCAGCAGCAACTAATTACTGAGCATCTACTACGTGGAGGACCCGATGCTGAATTTCTTCCCAAGATACAGAAACTGCATGGAAATCTGGAAGGTCACTGTCTCTCTGGGCCTCAGTTTCCAAGTTTGTAGAGAGGACTGTGCTACATGGCTTCTAAGCTCTTGTCTGGGTCTGCTGTCACATGAGCCTGTGGACACAGACACTGCAAGCTGAGGGAGGGAAGCAGCAAACAGGCTCAGGAATGGATGGGAAGTGCTACCCACCTGCTGTACCTCTGCCTGGCAGCTGGACCCAGAGATGCCTCGACACACCCCAAAACTACCCGGTGTGGCACACACCCTAATTCTCAACAAGCTTCCTGATGCTTCCCTCTGATTCTCCCCAGATATGTAACACGCCATGAGGCGCAGTGAGCTGGGGGGCAGGAGTGCAGAAGGTCCACCAGAGAACTGAGCCAGAGCCACACTGCTCGTCTTCTTCCACTATCTCTGTCCTCCTCCTCCAAGGCTATACTAGAAACACAGAAATATAGCCAAGGATGTGTGTGGAATTCAATGGGATCTTAGGATGCTGGGGTCCAAGATTTATACTGGACACATCAGAAAACCAAAACCTAACAGGGCAGGGACACAGTGTGTGGAGGTGGGGAGGGCCTGTGCTGTCTTCCACTGAGTCAGGGTCATGAGATCCAAGAAGGATCAGAGTTCAGCTAATAAAGTCCTCATGATACCAGAGAAATGGTGGCCCCAGGGCCAGGGAGCCCAGTGTTAAAGAGGAGGAGGGGCACAGTCAAGAGGGGAACCACAGAGCTCATCCCTTGCAGGCTCATGCGGCTCTTTGCAGGAGTCAGGCTTCCCCTGGGCCTGACATCCACAGTAATCCATCATCCTGCCATTCGGTGCATGTCAGGGGTGTGAGGCTGGAAATCCAGCAATGGTTAAATTCTCCCCAGAGCCTGATGGGCAGCCCATCATGAACCAGACTGTCAGGAGGGAAGGCGATGCTAACACACACACTGCAAACGCTGCAGCTGCAGTCTCCAACCACATGACCTCCAGCAGGTTGCCTCCCACCCTGGAACTTGAGCTCATCTGTCAGAGGGGCTGGGAGACGCATCAGATGTGACACTGAAGCATGGAAGTTTCTTATCTACTTGCCGCAATATGAACTGGTCGTCTTCAGAATTGGGAGGCAACCAAGGCAGGGATAATGAGCAATGGTTATTTTGCTTTGTGATCATCAGTGAGCTAAATCCTATATATGGGTCCCAGTTTCTACATCTGCAAACAGCAAGGTGCAAACCCAGGCAGTTGGACTCATGGCCTTGAAAAGCCACCTTCCCTGGTCTTAGACGCCTAGAGAGAGGAGGTACAGGAAGGGCCACAGGGTGGTGGTGATCCTCTGGACATTTCTAGGGCATAGAAGACTCCGTTTTCTGCTCAGGACCAAAGTCTTGCGTTTCAATCATGGTCGTGTTCATTGGCAACAAAGCCCAATCAAAGTGACCCTAGGGGGCCAAACCGATGCCCAAAGCTGAGATTCAACAGTTACTGGGAGGCCCAGACTTATGGGTAAACACTGGTGTCCGATGATCAGGGCACAGAGATCCAGGGACACCAGCAGAATTCCAGACATCACGCCTGGCCAGGAAGCTCCCATCCTGCATTTTAGGGACCTCTTCTCTCTCGATCCCAGAGCACAGGAACTGTCCATGCAAACTGCACCCCAGGCAAAGCACAAGTGCTTCCTTCAGCTCTGAACAAATGAATACCTTGTAACTTGAGGACTGACAGCTGGGTCCTATTCACAGGCTCCTATTCACATCCTCCAAGTCCTGGAGAGACCTCCTGGTCCTGCCCCTAGCATGCCCAGCACTGCACAGACCTCCAGCACCAGTACCACTGGCACTACCCCAAGCCTCTGGCCCCTTGTGGCAGACCCATCAAGGAAGGACGGTGTGCTACAAAAGAGGGGTGAGAGCAGGCTGCCTTCCAAAGAGGTGGCCACTTACAGCCCCAGCAAGGTACAGTCAGTGACAGACTCATGTTATCATTACCCATGTCAGAAGAATACAGGGCGAGAAGGCGGAGCTGCACAAGTCCGTACCCTAATCACTTACAGACCACAGAGGCCCCATCCTGGCAGAAGAGGAGATTTATTGTGGGGACTGACGAAAACAAAGAACAGTTGTGCAAACTTTACAGAGCCGCATTATGGGAAATGCCTTTCCCATGTCCCACTGGTAAAAGTGCTGGACATCATTCCCAAACGCGGACTGGGCTCTCTTTCCCAACTGTGTGCAGACACTGGGCCTTGGCATGGCCTGCTGGGCTGCTCAGGCCAAGCCACAGGATGCCCAGGTGCTGGCTGACAGCCACACCTGCTGTCTGGTGACACAGCCTAAGCCATGTAACACTGGGGGTCCAAGGAAGGAAGCTCCCGATCCGGACTGACCCCCTTTCTGGACTGCAGGGCCTCATCTCCCCACTGTCGCCCTCTACCCTTGTACCCAGGGAAATTCAGATTGCATCACCCTCCTGCCCAGGATCCCTCTCGATCCCATCTCCACCACCCTTAGGATAGAGTGCAAGCTCAGGCCCTCTGAGGCCAACTCTAATCACTGCTGTTCCCAGTCTCCACACAAAAAACTCACTCCAGGCTCAAGAACGTCCCCCACCCACTGGATAGCTCAGAGGCATAAGCACCTACCTGGGAGTTTGATTCCCGGTCCCACCTGCCATGTGGTCTCGGCCCTAGATGCCCACGCCTGTCGTCCTGGCCCCAAACATGGCACCCACGCTACAGCCCTGGAACCAGGCGTGGTGGCATACGCCTGTAATCCCAGCACTCAGGAGGTTGAGCCAGGAGGATCACTGTGAGTTCAAGACCAGCCTCAGAGCTACAAAAGTGAGCACAAGGCAAGCCCAAACTACATAGTAAGACCCTGTCTCAAGAAAAAAAAAGGAATGTCTCACATCTCTTTAGAGTTAAACACAGTCATGTCTCAAAAACTTGCATGTGCTATTGACTCTCCCAGAGATGCCCTTACTCATGGTCTATGCCTGGAAAGCTCCTATCCATCCTTCAGAGCCCAGCTGTCCTAGCCTCTTGGGAGAAGCCTGCTTTATGCCCAAGGCATTTAATCCCCTTCCCACCAGGCCACCTGACATCCCACACTGCTCCCCTGCTTGTAGCATCAAACCTGGCATTGCACAGTGTGAACAGAGCTGTGCTGCAAGGCTGGGATGGGGGAGGGGCCATGCAGCTCCACCAAGCCCTTCTCCAGAGGAGTTCCACCGACCCCGGACCTTTCTCGAGCATCTTGAGCTCATTGTATCAGAGATGACTGCGACCTTAGGGGTCCAGGTCCTTCACCCATGAACAAATGAGGACAAGGCGCAAGTGTCTGTCTCTGCAGCCATCCTCCCAGCAGGCACAGTGGCAGCTCTGGGAACCCGTGCGTGGCCAGCCAAGTGGGAGCCTCCACCACTCCGCCGTCCCGGAGCCAACAATTCCTGTGCCATCCCCCTCGGAAAGCCTGGTCTGGATGCTTTCGCAGAGACGCTGTTGATTCTATCTGACTTTCTCATTCCAATAAGAGAATCCTTTCAATTCCATTTACATTAAATTCAAAAGCTGTTTTTCTTTTATTATTTTAAATTCAATTCAGAAGGTTGTGTTTTTTCATCCTTAATTTTTTTCATATTCCATAAAGCAGTGTTGAACTCACAGAGCTTGGCTGGCATTCCCATCCCTCGAGTCTGGTGCTCCTGGGGAGTCTTGTCTCTGTTCGAGGTGGGGTCTCTGAGTGCTCAAATGCTCTATGGCACGTTCCATGTGTATCACCACACCCAATCCTCACCCATGCCGCCCCTTACCCAGCAGGAAACTGAGGCTCAGAGAGGCAACGTGACTCGTATGGTCCTGCACTTGGCAGAGCACAGATCTGAAATCAAGATTCTCTTACGTGTTTGGCCATCATCCAGCCTCGCTCAGCATTTGACTGGATGGGAGATGGTCACATGTGGAGAGGAAGTGGGCATGGGATGGGGGTGATCTGAAATGGGGGGTTCAGGAAAGCTGTGGATAGTGGTCTGGCTTACGGGCAGGAGCACTGGACTGGGAGTCAGGACTCTCAAACCCAATGCTGCCCCTCTGCAGTTTGGGGAGCACAGACCCCACTCCTCACAGACACTGTCCCATTCCACACACATGCCCTGATTCAGGGGTGAGCAAGTGGCTGGGCCTCCAGAAGTCTTGCCTCCGCCTGTCCCAGCTCCTCTGTCCTTTCTGTGTGGAGCCTCAGGCTCCCTTCTGTGCAGTGGCTGGAGAAGGCACAAGAGCTCTAACCAGATTCCCATGCTGAGCTAAAAGGATGCTTCCTCCAGGGAGCCGCTCCTTACTAAGCCTCAGAGTTCAATTTGGAAAAAAAAGAAAAAGAAAACTAGAATTGTACCACAGTATAAGCCAAGATCCATGGAGCTAGAACTCAAGTTTGAGAGGAGAGGGTAGCACCTTCTGCTGGGTCCCCACTGAACACAGGCCACACCTTCCTGGCTGTAGGACATAACCGCACTTCACTGAGGCCAGCCCAGGCCCAAGATCATAGAGCCAGCCCTCAGCTGAGCTGGGACTCGACAGCCTTTCCTGATCCCTTGGGAAACATAAAGTGGAACAGCCACAGTGGTCCATTTCCCATTCTCCTTTTCCTTTTCCTGATGTAAACTCTACACACCACCAGGAGCCTCTGTGGTGCACTGTGTGTGCTACCACTGACGTGCCATCCCCATCTCCAGACGTGCCATTACCTCCACTTTGCAGGTCAGGAGGCGGACCCTCAGGGAGCCCAGTTATACCTGGACAGAGTTACAGGCTGAGAGGCAGCAAAGCCAGGCTTTCTAGCAGGAAAGCTTCTAGCACTAGCTGAAGAGGTGGACATGACAATTGTTAAGGTTCCCCTCAGACTGTGACTTCACAGGAAACTACTCTGGAGGACGGTGGCCTCACACAGCCTTGAAGCAGGGAGGCTGCACAAAGACAGGGTAGGGACTTCATCCTAGGGGCCAGGTTCAGCGACTCTGCCGCCAGTGCCAGGCCAGACACTGAAGGGTACGTGACCCCAAGACACATGCCCGGAAGCACTGTTGTACACAGCAACATGTGCCAGCAGAACAGGAGGCACGGGGAAGGGAGAGGCTAGGAAGGAGCTCTGGGGTTGTGAAAGATTAGTAGGAGTTTGCCAAACTGTATCCAGAGTATCCTGAACAAGCTAAGGCCCAGAGGATTTACAGAACAGGGAAAATGCAACTCTATAGGTGCTGGGGAGCTGAGGATGCCTTGGGGCAGGGAGAAAAGGCAGTCATCTGGGACTGCCTGCATCCTCACCCACTAGACAGACTAGATATGAAAACTGACAGGGACCTAGGAGGGCTCATTAATGTAGAGAGTCTGCTTTTGTTCTAAACTGTCTCTTCCCGGCCCCGGAATGAGGCAAAGCTCAGGCCCCATTCCCAAAGAGGATGGGCTTGGAGATTCGAGTTACTCAGACCAGCCTGGCCTCTCTGGGCCCATTATAGCCAGAGTCTCCAGAGCAGCGCTTTTAAAACATGTTTCATTTTACAGCTTCTTAATTTGTCCCACAACCCCAGCCTCCACGAAGAGAGCCTGTTTTTATCTCTTCTTTTACAACAGGTAAACTATTGCACTCCTCAACCTGAGAGCTACCTTCTTCTCTAAGACAGAACCAAAGACTTACCGATTTGTGGTCAGCAAGTTTTCAAGATGACATTCTCTGGCTTCTCGGGGGAAATGGCTCCCTGCAGAACGCCCTCCAGTGCCCCTGCCAAGGGCTCCTAAGGCCAGGCTGGGTGTGCTTCTCTTCGTGACTGCAAGGCCCTGCCTAGGACAGCGTGCTTTGTAAGCTTTGGCCTGGGTATTCTCTGAGCACCTGCACATAGACTCACTCTCTTCTGGGAGGTGATGTGCAGCTGCAGACAGGAAAACTCTGGAAACATGGGTTATAGGGAGACATGGGTTCCAGTCTGGCACACAGCACCTTCAGGGGCTGGACTTGGGGCTGAGCTGAACTGCCTTTTCCCTCGGTACAATGGCACAGCAATCCTCGTCTCCTGGAATGTCTAAGGTCTGAGACCTTGTACATGGGAGCCATATGCATTCAGGAAAGCAACCAAGTGTTTCAATAACATCCTCAGCCCCCTTGACTGGCATGGACAAGCCTATGGAGCCAGGCCTCCAAGCCTCAGCTTCTAGATCCCCTTCCTTCATCATCCAGCAGTAAAAATGCAGGAGTCAGCATGTCATCTTGCATGATTGCCAGAACATCATCCAACTTTTGGACCCACACTTCCAGGTCTGGGATTCAAGAGACTGCCCCTGTGTAAGGAGAACATTTCAGGGAAGGATTCCCTCCTTGTTGGAGGGCTGCTTTCCCGCAGTCCTGACTATCCCCAACTCCAGTCTTTACCCTGGCTACCCTCTAGGCTCCATTTTCCCATTTTCCATTTGTATGTACCAGAGATGGACTGGCAGACCCACATGTTCACACTTTCCAGTTCCCAGGGACTCCTACCTTGGAATGCAGCTCTGATACTGAGATGAGTTGGGAGTATTGGCCTCTAAACATGCCCAAGCTCCAAGGGCTGGCCTCAGGACACAGGGATCGGGGAGGGTGTGGATGCCTGAACTATACCCACCAAGACTTGAGAAGCACAGAGGAAACTCAGCTCTGCAGAAGGGGGAGGCTGGGCAATGGCCATGGTAGAAGGCAGCATGACCCAGTGGATGCTGACCTGAGTGACACGCACAAGTGTTCTACCTGTGAACATCAAAAACAGTTCCTTCTACTGTAAGATAGACATGTAGATTCCTAGCGGCAGATGGCACCTCTGAGTGTATTAGTTTCCTTCTTCCTCCAGACTCCTGATGATTCAGCCTCTTTCACCTCTGAGCTCAGCTGGGTCATTCCACTGATCCGGTGGTGTTGTGGTTTACAGCGAGACGTCCTCCCAGAGCTCACAGGTTAGGCTTTTGGGAGGTGGCTGGATCACGGGTGCGAGATACTGGGTTATGGATGAGTTTTGTTGTATTAATCTTCTTAATTGGTTTAGTATAGTTTTGGGTGTGGATAATGGACCCCCCTCCCCCCGCCCCCGCCAAGTATGGGTGGCACCAACCAACAGGTTTGTAGTTTGGGTAAAATAAAAAGGAAAAAGAAAGCATGCTGCTCTCTGTCTCCTGCCTGTCATGCCAGGGCTTGTTTCTCCTCTCCCATGCCACCCTACCTTGGAACAGCCTACTGTGGACTGAAACCTCTACTAACTGTGAGCTCAAATAAACCTTTCCTTCTTTAACTTGCTAGTATTGCATAGTTTGTCCCAACAACAAGACAGTAACTAAGACAAGTTGGTATTGACTGCTGCTCCCTCAGCAGGCTGTGTGTTCTTGGTAAGTGATCTGGGTTCTCTGGGCCTTAGAGTCTTGAGTAGTTTTGTTGTGAATATAGTACAGGCAACAGCTAGCATGCAACCAGGATGGAGGGTTCTCTGAAGCTCAGTAATCAGCAGCTATCTATCACCCCACCCAGCCTAGCAGCCAAGGTTTCATGTCTCAGAGCAGTAGGGGTAGTGGTTAGAAGGTTGGAACAAGGTGAAAAGGGGAAGCCAGAAGCCTGGGACTGTGGCATTTGGAGTAAGTCTGTTTCCAGAGTAGCTAGTGGTCGAGGCTCTCCCAGGAGGGCCAGCCAGGGGGCTGGTATCCTGAGATCCTTGGCTAGTTAAGGCCAACCAATAATGCTCAGCTTTCTGCCCAGGTGCCTGAAGGTCCCTGGGACAGTCTGACAAATGCTGGAGAGGGCTTAAAGGTTAAGAGCAGCAGCCAGGGCAGCCCAGTCAGCCACTGTGGAACCTGGGCAGCACAAAGATCCTGTCCTGGACTCATGTTGCTTGCAGGCACTAGAGCCTCCTCCTGGTGCCACTACCCCAGCTGCCCCTGTGCTAGTGGTGCCAGGCACTGTGTGGCTCAGAGCAGCCACCTGCAGTGGCTGAATGAGGGATGCAATGGACCAGGGCTCCCTGGTGGCAAAGCAGCAAACTCCCAGTGGGAGAGCACCTGTGTGCTGCCCTGCCCTCCTCCCTGAGAGCCTAGATGCTGGATGCTGTCAATTTCCAGTGCAGGTTCCACAAATTCCTTTATTGGTAAAAAGCTCTAAGCACTTTCCTAACTCCTAGGGCCTCTGTACTCATCTCCTGAGATGAACAATGTGAAAGGTGTGATGGGGGAAGAAGAGATTTAACCAAGAGCTTTCAATGAACTAAATACCTAAAAAACAAGGACAATAAGTCTCCCATTCATGAACATTTGAGTTCCAAACTTTCACAGGTGTCCTGTACAAGACTCACTTTGTCGGGCTGGTGAGGTGGCTCAGTGGTCTAAAGCACCTACTTAGGACAAGCTTAGCAAAGCACAGG
>NDGN011348077.1:0-11474 GCA_002564285.1 Tympanoctomys barrerae | reverse complement strand
CTCAAGATGTGTCATGAACATGTTCCAACTACCCACCATGAATATACTCATTATGTGCTCCAAAATGTACAATTAGAAAACGTAAATATATTTGTGAATAAACTTACTTTTATTCTATACACCTACAGAAAACTAAATAAACTGAATAAATAACACCTTTTTATCACCCAACATTCCCATCAGATGCTCAGGGTGTGTACTCAGGCTGGAGAAGAGAAAGAAGACTATTTCAAACTACATTCACATATCTCTTCCACAGGAAGTTCTACTTACAGAAGGGAAAAGTTTACCAGGAAAGAATTCAAAGCTTTCCTAAGCTAGGTCAAGCCCATTCTGCTCCAGATCCAACAGTTTTGTTTCCCTGAGGGGAAAAAATGAACAAATGTATAAGCGAACAAAAGAAATTAGCAGATGAGTAGATTTCCAGGACATAGGTTGGAAGTGTTTCAGCAAGGGATAGGAGTAGAGATAGGGGGGAAGACTATTTTTCCTTAATTAGGGAGACAAACAAAAAGGCCACCTGTGAGAGACACAGTGACACTGAAGATGGACTTAATCAGAAAATTAAGTGATGCTGTTGTTCCCCTACGTGCTGCAAGCACACCAATAAATGTCCAGGTTAATTGTAGTGAGTTAGAAGTAAAAATAAAAAAACCTATAAGACACAAATTATTTGTAAGATCTATAAGCCCAAGTGGAGACAAAAAAGCAAAGACACCACAAAATCTAAATAAGGCTCTTGAACTTGTTGCTGTAAACATTTTAAACATGGTCAAACTGCAAGCCAGACTGATGTCTTACATAAATAATTATATCAAAGCCCTACTTATTTCATTACTTAATACATGTTCAGCTTTAAAAAAAATTAAAGCAAGACATATATAGTTTATGAAGAGGCAAACCATTAATGAGAGCAAACTTAGACATGACACAGACTGTGGATGTCAAACTTCTCTCTTGCTCTCGCTCTTGCTCTCTCTCAGTGGGTGGGTGGCTAGGGATATTTTGGGGATTTTGGTAGTGAAATTAAACATCCCTTTAAGCTCAAAACCTCTAGAAAATTAGTGTTACAGGGACAAAGGAAAATATTAACAACCTACCCGCAGGATATACTTCAGCTTGGCAGAGCTCCTTCAAAAGTAACTTAAAAATTGGGTGGCATGAATATCAAATATGAGTGCCAGTAAATTTCCCATGCTCAGAATAAATAGGCTGCAATTTATGAAACACAGTTGTAGAGAAAACAGGTGCTACCTGTGTCCCTATGTGAGTGGTTCATGGTCTATGGAGATTAATATAATACCTAGGCAGGAAATAACATGAGACAACAAAAACCAGGAATCTTCTGTGCTCTTATTGTTCATTATGTGTTAGCTTTTCTTATCAGTTCTATAAGGTATGCAAATAATGATGCACGGATTCTGGAGTACTCCATGGGCTTTAGAATAAATCTAAACTCAACTTCACTGATGGTTCAAAGTATGTGAGAATTTGTATTGCGAACTGGTAGAGCTCTTGATGTTCCTGACAAAATGGCCAGAGAATGAAGAAATGAAGAGAAGATAAGAAAGCTGAGGTCAGGTGGAGCCCTATCTCTGGATAGGAAGAAAGGCATGGCCTAAGGACTGCAGAGCATTTACTTAGACACTCAGGAAGTTGATGTCGATTTCAACCCCTCTGCCTAGAAACCTATTTACAAGCTGGAACAGCTTGTTTACTCAGCTGGAAGAGCTCTCCACACCCTCAGGGTCAGCTTTGTCTTGGTGAAGCACCTACAATCGATTTCCAGCTGGAGCACTCCCTAAAGATTGGTTAAGAATAATTTGTGGAAGTCATTAAAAAAAGAGTAGACACTATTTATTAATGAAAAAATCAAGTTCTTTCCATCTAAGTTGAAGAGAGAAGAAAGTGCAATCAATGTCTGCTTAATAACTCATTTTAAATACTACTGCAATGAAAATAAAGGCAAAAATATTAAGTATAAAAAGAATGAATTTTCAATGTCATTTTCCCAGGTAATGGAATTATGTACATAGAAAAGTTGAAAGCATGTATTTATGAGGCATTAAATTTAAAATAAAATATGTTTGATAAAAGTCAAATTATATATATAAATAAATATCTTTTATGTCTCATTAGAAACAAAATAAAGGTTGAAAATTAAATATAATTTATGAAAGCATGAACTATGTAAGAAGAAACATAACAAAACTAATGAAAGAAAACATTTTTGAGAAAAACTAAAGAGAACGTAAATAAATTATCCATCTGAATTGGATATTTCCATATTCCAGAGAGATCAGTTCTCCAGCTGTTCTATAGATTCAATATGATCTTTATCACAACCTTAGCAGGATTTGTGAAGTTTGTAAGTCTATTGTAATGGCTTATATTAACACTCAAAGAATCATATATAGCCAAAAAATATAACAAAATAAAAGTTAAGGCTCCTAATTCGTAATTATTTCCTATCCCGGAATTCTGAATTCACATTCTAACTCATAGAAGAACCTTATAGCCACAGAATTAGTGAAGCTGTGGAGTTAACCTTGTCTTTACTTTTCATTATAAGCATCCATACCCTCACTTTTTATTAATGATCAGAATTCACTTTGAACTTCTAAAAACAGTTCCTTTCATTGTTTCTGTCCTGCTATTTTCTATTTTTGTTATTCTGGCATTTATCAGTATCTGTAAAACTTCAGTATGAAAGCATTGCTGATGCCTATTTTATGGATACTGGTTTATTTATTTTTTTAAGATCAGAACTTTTGACAAATGTGATGAGAGCGACACATGCATTATTCCATTATCTTCATCACTTACTCTATCCAACCCAAACACACTCTCTAGGAAACTGTTGCTTCATTTTGCAAATATAATCTGCATATCTGTCAAATGCGTAGGTTTTAGGGTTCATCTCTGAAAGAGGGAATATCCTCTTTTACCTGCTGTTACCATGGTATAAATTTTAAAAAATTAGAATTTGTCACTTACAAAGTAGTTTGAGTCTAACAATTTAAGCCTTAGTATAGTCTTTGTTGTAAAACTCTTATGACCAAGTAATTAAAATAATAAATTAGAATAATCTTCAAACTGATACTGAAAAGAAAACATTAATAAAAATATTAATTTGTAATAGAGTTTTACAAATTTAATTTATAGTAGAATTTTAAAGTCATTAAATTAGAAAAAAAAGAAATGAGAGGAAAGATGGAAGGGAATGAAGAAAAGAAAAAAAGAAGGAGATCTGAAGAAAAAAGCAAAGTGGGTGCTACAAGACAATATTTCTTCAGAAGACATTTTTAGCTATAATTTTGCATTACTGAATCATTTTTTTCAATATAATCATCCTAGCATTTGAATAGATTTCTTCGTTTAACTTTAGGAATTTTTTTCCAATGTTAATAATATTTCAAAATTTTTTTATTTATTGGTTTTTATCTTTCATCTTCTCTGTAACAATTTGTATATTTTTCATTGCACAACTTTGTTTCATTTGATTTTCTTATATGTCATCAATCTTGTGCTTTTTTCCTGCTTCTAAAATAACTTACCTTTAATTTCTTAAAATAACTTCTCTTAATTTTCTTTTTTCTTTTTAGAAAACTGCCTTTATTCTATTAGTTGGAAAAATTAACTGGTACAGGAAAAAAGGTGTTTTTTTAAATTTTAATGAGCAAGAAAGAGCAATGAGACAGTTTCAAAACAGGTTATCAGGACATTTACAATAATTAATACATTGTATATTGTTGTCTTCAAAGTAGTTATTCATAGCACAAGATGCAGACATGATATCTTGTCTAAACACTACTAGTTCAAAACTTTCTTCTCATTGAACTAAAAGAAAGTAGCTGTATATCTATGCTATTTTGTATATACAAATATGTATACATACACACACACACACACATATATATTTTTTTTCATTACAAAATGTTCCTTTGTTTATGTCCCCTTTTTTGGTCTACTTTTGTCAGAGATGGCTATTCCATTGCCATTCAAATATTGTAGATGCATGAATTCAGCAAAATATTCCAATATAGTCCAGGAGTCCATAATAGTAGTGGGTCATCCTCAGGACTGGCAATGTCAGAAGTTGTTGACTTAAGCCTTTTTCAGCTCAACAATAAAGAGAGGGCAAAGAGAAAAGCTAGGAAACATGGCAGGGGCAAAACCATACATTTATATACACAAGATGGAGGCAATGATCCTGAGAATCTCCATCAGGTTTTTGAAACTAGCAGTTAATTGGTAGATTTCTCACCCTAACTATATGTGCTGATTTCTGTGGAATAAGCAACTGCACTGAAGAGCAATGTGTAATTCTAGTGTCATGCTTGGAATGCCTGTCATTCTGGGCTTCTAATGCATACTGCTTCTAATGTCATATCAACAGTGCTATACTGTCTCTCAAGTAAATGTTTGGTCTTTTAAAAAAAATAAAAAGAAAAGGTAATAAATGAAAACAAGATGCAAGGGAAAATTTCAGTCAGCTGGAGAGAAGAGAAAAACCAAGTACCATCCCTGAGAATTGATGGCTTCTTGGGGAGGGTACCTCAGTAGATGAAGAGAAAAGAGTGCTGTGAATTAGAGCTAGGCCCTGCATCCTGGGTGAGAAAGGCTATGCTTTCTTCAAACAAAATTCCTACTTACTAACCCAGTTCTGGCGAAGAGCACTAGGATATGTGGGGCCAAAAAGGGGCAATAGCTTTCTTGTAGCAGACAAAGTGAAAAAAAATGGGAATTTTAAAAAATGAATTTTTCATCTGACTTTATTTCCAAATATACTTTCTTGTTAAAAAACAAAACAACCACCAACATTCTTTGTGGTAATGACAAATATTAGTATTAGGAAATCCAATTATACAAAAATACTATATCTAGTCTGTTGTAGATGTATTTATTTTTGGTAACATATATTAAGTGAACTACTTAGATGGCTAACTATAAGGTAACAACATGAAACCACAGAACCGTAACTCTGCCACAGCTGCATGGACTTGGAGCTTCTGGCTGAGCATGTTTTCAAAACAACTGTCTGTCCACCCAGAGCTATGCCAATAACTCCATGAGGAGTAAGACTCTGAAATAGAGGCTCGTCAGAATTCCCTGCAACCGACAGATTAGAGAAACAGGACAGGTTAGTTATAAAGCAGTTGTAGCCTAATTCACAAAAATTACCAACTATCTCAAAAGAAGCAAGAAGTTAAGAAATTCTGTGAATTAGCACCTGGTGTGTCAGGGGGAGTTCAGAAGGGCTGTTGGAGCAGTGTCGGAAGGGTCCTGGCAGGTCAGATGGGTTGGACATCATTATTAATAATCATTTGGCTTCTAAATACTGGTAGCAAGATGACTTCTAGTTATAATCTTAGGTAAATTATAGGTATATGAAAAAAGTCCAGTAATCATACACTAAGATTAATAAACAGCACTTCAAAATTAACCTCATGAGGGTTGTGCTTGCAGCAAGGTTTTACAAAACAAGGCACCCAGATTTTTTCTTCCCACGCCTGGCTTGCAGAGAAGCTCTCTTGGCCATTTCAAAAGCCTCTCTCACTCCATCTTTGGTCCTTGCTGAACACTCCATGTACCCAAAGGTGCCAATCCTGTCTGCCATATCTCTGCCTTCCTCAGGTTTTACTGGCTTCTGCTTCATCTCGGCTGATTCCCGTCTTGTTTGCCCATCATTCTGAAGGTCCTTCTTGTTCCCAACCAGAACAATGGGTACATTGGGAGAGAAATGATTCACTTCTGGAGTCCATTTTTCCTAGGACGTTTTCTAAACTATCAAGGCTGTCAATGGAGAAACACATCAGTATGACATCGGTGTCTACATAGGAGGCCTCAGGCAATCATAATCTTCCTGTCCAGCTGCGTCCCTCAAAGCCAACTCTATCTGCAGCTATACATTCACTTTAATATCTGCTGCATAGTTCTCAAACACTGTGTGAACATATATTTCTGGGAAATGGTCTTTGCTGAAGACTATGAGCTAGCATGTCTTACCACAAGCTCCATCATCAATGATCACCAGTTTCTTTCAGGTGGGAGCCAGTACTTACAACAATGCAAAATGCACAGACTGTGTGGTAAACTTTGTACAAAGTACTTCGAACTTCTCAGATGATGGCTCGACAATGACCCCTGAGTCAGACCTCTTCATACCAATGATGCCTGTCTGTGAGCTGCAAGCTCACAGACTAGGGCGGATAACCTCCAGAGACAAAGGTGGACTGCCGAGAGAACTGATGGAGGGTGACAGACTCTGGAGTCAACTTCTCTTAATTCTCTGATCATTCTTTTTTTGTTCTGTATTTTCCCTCAATTTCTAATTACTTTTCTTTATGCCGTACATTTTGAGATATCTCTTTCAAAAAGAACATTGCATTTTTAAACGGTAAGGAAAAATAAATTGTGCTGTGAAATAGATATATAGTTAATGTTTACATTAAAAGTGCAAATATAATCATCATGTAATATATGGTTAATGTGTAGTGTGCAAATGTAATTGCTACTGAAATGTAATATAATCAAATGCATTCTGTGAAATAATCTCCCTACTCATGACTCAGTAAAACTACTGAAGTAAGACTTTATAAATAAATCTTATCAGGAACACCATTCCCTAGCACATAAATACAATTTTGAACACATTCCGAATCAGGAATTTCTCCCCAGTGAATCCAAGGAGTCAGGGCATGATGGAGGAGCCTGCCTAGCTCTCAAACACCGATGGCACACACAGGAGTGCTGTTCAGAGTGCAGCCTTGGGCTGCAGTTGACGCACATATTTTCCCCATGAAGAGATGAACTCAGAAATAGAGATTGAGAATTTATACATCTTTATGGCAATTTGAAAGTGCGATTTATGTCTACTGGTGCTAATAAAAATTTGACACTTTATTTTACCTACCACTTTTGTTTACTTTTCCTGTAACTCACTGAAGGCGTATTTTACTCACTACTTTAGTGGCTGGCAAGATAATTCAGCAGACTAAGTACTTGCTTAGGGAAGCCCAGTGACTGGGGTTTGGTCCCTGGCATCACAGGCACCATCCCTAGGCACACTAATCCGGCCACACTAATCCGGCCACAGAGTCCAGGCTTGGTGGCCCACACCTGTAATCCCAGCACTGGGGAGGCTGAAAACAGGAGGATCACTATGAGTCTGAGCTGCATAGTGAGACCCTGTACCAAAGACATTTAAAAAACTAAAAAATGAAACTAAGTACTTTAATAAGAACCAACGCACTAATCTCTGAAAGATTACATATTAAAAATAATGTGGATTGTTGATTGATGTGGATTGATCATGTCTAGTTTGGGAAGCTTTGGTATAAGGAAGGCCAATCTAAGTTACCATTGTAGTGGCTCTGTCACTTCTGTTAATATTCTGGAAATGTAGATGCTACCTGCAAACTTTCTGCACTTCAAATTGCACTCTGAGCACTGTAAGGTTAATGTGGGTGCTGAGCCAGGCCATATCACATGCTAGATGCTTCAGGAGGCTGTGAATGTCTCCTGCCCATTTTATTATTTTACACACTAAGTAGGGGACAAAATGTTAATGTGTCATTTGCCAACAGTAATGCCAAAAATTCAGAAAATAATTTATAAAAACATATTTCAGTTTTCTCTTTAACAGCTATTTATTACCTCTCAGCTGGAGGGAAAGCCTTCAAAAATCATGGTGGTTACTGTAAAATTCCACACTGTGCTACCCTCATGCACCTATACTGGTAGATGGTGGCAGATGGGGACTTGCTTTGCTATGAGGGACTTGCTTTGCATCTAGAGTGACATTCTACCCTGAAGGAGAGGTTAAAGCATAGCCACAACCTGTTTTCCCCTTATTTCTTTAGCCTGAGACATCCATCCTGACTTTGTGAATCAAAGAGAACACTATCCAGCACACAGCTTCTCCAACAGTCACTACCATTAGCATTTTAATAAAGCCTGCCAAGCTCTCATTTCAAGATGTCAGTTTCTATAACTAGACAAGAAAATTGTCTATGGCTAGCACTTTCCAGTGTTCTTCCAAGCATGCCGAATATAAAAACACTCTGTGTTGTTTTAATAACACAGTTCGTGACTTAAAAACTTACAGTGTCATCTTGGGAGAGCCGGTAATAATCTGGGTGGGAGCTTGTAAGTGGGAAAGGGACATAAAAGGGTTTGGGCCAGAATCTGAGCCACGCATGATCTGCTTCTGTCTGTGTTAAGAGGGTTGAAACCAAGGGTCAGCTTGGGTGGCTGTCTTGGTTTAATTGACTTACTGTTGTATTTTTAACTAAGTAAAATATTAAAATCATACATAAAGCATGCAATGACATATTTTCAGTCTATAAGAATCCAGTCTAATCACTTTGGAGAGTTGAGAAGAAATAAAATCTAAAATATTTTACTTTTTTATAATGAAGAATACAATGTAACCATTTCGCATAACAGATCTGGAAGCACTAAGAAGACAACTTATATTAAAATTTAAAACTTCACTGAAATTATTTCACGACCTCCACAGCTCCTGGGGATCTTGGCCCAGTCAGCTAGCACAACGAGTGAAGTTGAAATCCCTCAGTTGTTCTACACATGTAAGAAAATGATATTTAGAAAAGGATATTTAGTGCTAGAAAGAGTGAGTGCATAATCAATAAGAAGACATGTATGTCTGTCATAGAAACATCATGAAACAGATACTGGTTTTTGCCTTAAAGATTTTGTGTGCAAAAACATTTGCAAGGAATAATTTCCTTCCTCCCACTCTCCCTCCCTCTTTTTTCCTTTTCACAAAATTTCCCTAAAGACTTATGTTTTATTATTTTCTGAGTTTTTTTTTCTGCCCCATAAGAAAAGTGTCTTAAGGATTTATCATACTTTGGAACACTCTGAAAATGGCATCAATAGTACATTCCCAATAGGAATAACCAAGGGGTTTTTAATGGAAATAATTCAGTAGCTCTATTTTGAACAAAAAAGCTTAAAAATCTCTTCTGAAAATTTACAAAATTCACTGAAGATCTAGATGCTAAGCTTGCTGCAAAAAATAATAACCACCATATTAATTATGATAACAAAACATAAACAAAATTGTTCAAGCACTAGGGAATTCAAGTTAATAAAAAGGGATCAAAGAATATTGGAAACACAGTGAGGCACAACCAAGAAGAAAATGCATGTTTCAAAGGCAAAATAACGTTAATATCATGTTAATACTCTTATTTTTTAATTTAATTATTTAATCAATGTACATTAACTTTTCATTCATACATTTTAAGTGATGGCTACCAAATAATTTATTTTATATTCTTCTTGATTTTTTTCCTTTACTTGCTGATTCTGGTTTTATGTATATTTTATTCTATTTGTCTTTTATTTATATTATTATCTTTATATTCTTTTTTATTTTATTTTATTTTTTTCATATTATGTATTTGGAACTGGGTCTCACTATGCAGCTTGGACTCATAGTGATACTCCTGCTTTCAGCCTCCCCAGTGCCGGGTTTACAGGCTTGTGCCACCACACCGGGACTAGGACGGTGGCTAGCCCAACACCCCAGGGGCAGAGCTGGCACAGCTTGAGGGACTGTGGATTGAACCCTGGTCCCTGTTCTTACTAAAACAGGTGCTTAGTCCACTGAGCTATCTCGCCGGCCCTTGTATTCTTTTTTAAATCCTTAGGTAGTTTTTGTAGGCATATATTATTAGCATCCAATCAAAATAGCTATCTTTAATATTTGGACAAAATCAAAGCACTTTTAGAACAATAAATGCATTAATATTTTTCTTTATATTTCTTTTGTTATATTATCATCATATTTAATATATACTATGTATCCTTTCTCCCATCCAAGTACTAACCAGGCCCGACTCTGCTTAGCTTCCAAGTTCAGATGAGATCGGGCACGTTCAGGGTGATATGGCCAAAGACTACATATCCCTTCTTATACTACCATCATATATAATATTTACAATATAATCATAAATTATATAAACCCTAAAGGGTTACTGCTTATTTTAGCTCTGTGTGTGTGTGTGTGTGTGTGTGTGTGTGTGTGTGTATTTTAGGGAAGGGTCTACCGGGTGTTCATGGTCTCACTACTAGATCAGAGTCATAGTGATCTGCCTGTTTACAGCCTCCCGAGATCTGGGATGACAGGCGCACCACCAGACCCAGTCTCAATCGTGTCTCAGTGCGCCCCAGGGGCGGGGCCGGCATGGCATGCTGGGTATTGAACCCTAACCGCTGCGCTCTGCCTAAGCAAGCATGTTAGTCCCGTGAGCTATCTGGCCGGCCCTAAAAGTTGAAAAGGATTTTTTTTTTCTGGCTCAGGCTGCCCTAAGGGAGGGTCTGGTGTGGCATGTGGAGCTGGGTATCAAACCGCACTCCTCCGCACCTGACTGGGTTGCCCATGCAGGCGCTTAAACAATTGAGCTAAACAGCAAGCCCCCTTTTGCCTGTTTAAATGTTTTAATTTTGTGATCATCTTAAGTAGGTGTTACTGCTGTAACTAGTCTTAATAAATTCCAGCAGCAGGTGTGGTTTCACAATATTTTCATCTAGTGCCATAATTGCACTGAAAAAACTCATATTAGTCTTATCATCTGTTCTTTGAAGTAAATGTGTGCTTTCTTTCTGATTTCTTTTAATACTTTTTTTTTGCTTTGTTTTTGGTTATCAGAAGATTTAATCTGAAGGATTAAGTGTAGTTTTCCCCTTGATAATTCAAAGAAGTATTTGCCCAAAACATCTTTAATCCATGACATGACATCTTTCATGGGTGGAGACATGTGAGACTATTTTCCTTTCAAACAATGTCTGGATCTGTCCTCCTTCTCCTCTCGCCAAAGTTTCCACTTCCATGCTTGTAAGTTTCTTCCTGACTGTCTGCACATTTATCCCATATTTCTTTACTTTATTTCTCCATTCTTTAGCACAACTATTTTCTACTGAAAATAAGAATCAATACTCACTAGGCTTTTCTTCCTTTCCATCTGATGTGCTATTAAAACTATATTTTGAACTTTATGTTTGCATACTTGTTTTTATTTGTAGTTTTATGTTTGAATTAGAAAACATTGCTAAGTCTCTGGAAAATACTTTTATTTTTCATATATTTTTGAAGATATTAGTTGTAATTATTCTATATATTTTTATTTTAAAGAAAAATGAAAATTATGATACAAGATAGTAGAAAACCAATGCTCAAAGAAATTGCTCAGATTACAAGATATAGGCAAGAAAACTTAATCAAAAATAATAAGCACAAACTTTTATTTTCAATGAACTAAGAGAAATTAGTAGCGTAACTATCTTAACTATCTCGTATGTATATATACTTTTTCCTTTTCCCATTCTTTCTTCTTGTTCCCATCATAGTTTCTCTTTACTTTTAAATAGCCTTTTCCTAGACCTAGAATAGCAAAGGCAATTCTGGGCAATAAAGACAAGGCAGGAGGCATTACAATTCC
>NDGN011348075.1:0-21697 GCA_002564285.1 Tympanoctomys barrerae | reverse complement strand
AGCTCAGTGGCAGGAGTGCCTGCCTAGCAAGTGCAATATCCTGAGTTCAATCCCAGTACAAAAAAAAATCTATCTTCTATCTATCCATTTATGTATAACTATTTATATCTATAGCCATCTCTCTCTCTATATATATGTATGTATATAAACATATATATATATATATATGATATATTATGGTGCATCCTTGCCCACTTACTCACAAGGCATTGGGCAAACCTCTGGGTCTTTCCCAAGTCTTAAATTACCATGAAAAGGAAACACTTACAACTGATTCAGGACATGGGGGCAGCCACAAGGAATGACCCTCAGAAAAGAGAATTTCCAGAGCTGTTTCAGAATGTGTGAAGAATGACAGGATGAGGGTTTAAAGTGAAGTGGAGGATTTTAAGAATTCATGGCGATGTCTTTTATTATTATTTATTTTTACTTTAAATGTTCATACCATCATATTTTTATCATATCATATTGACCACATTTTCTTCATCTGTTTATACAGTGATGAGCATCTCAGTTAATTCCATAGCTTGTATATATTTGAATAATGGTGTAACAAACATTAGAATGCAGATTTCTGCCTCTTCCCCATATTAATGTCATTTCCTTTGGGGAGGGGGGAGAGAGACAGAGAAAGAGACAGAGAGACAGAGAGAGACAGAGAGACAGAGAGACAGAGAGACAGAGAGACAGACAGAGACAGAAAGAGACAGAGTGAAAGACAGAGACAGGGACACACAGAGACAGAGACACACAGAGATAGATGGATTTTTTGATAAAATGAGAATTGCATTTTTAACTGTTGAAGATCCTCCACACTGTTTTCTGTAATTGCTGTACTAATTTCCATTTCTACCAACAGTGTGCAAGAGTTCGCTTTCATCCACCCTCACACCCAGGCTTGTTACTGTTGTATTCTGATATAAGCATTCTTTTTTAAATTTTTAATTAATAAAAAAAAAATAACAAGAACAAAGACAGAAACAAAGCATTAGAAGACAATAAAGGAATTTCAAAACAAGAATGAGAAATTAACAGTGGTCGTTATATTACATGCTGGATATAACCACTATATATATAGCACTTCCTATTTTAAGAGTCTTAAACTTATAATAATAATGAAAAAATTCACAATAGTGATAACCTCTTCACTAATATTGCTATATTGCTCAATTTTTAGCATTTTACCTCATAGCATCTGGATATTCCTCTTTACTTTTTTTGTGTATGTGTAAATGCACATAAGCAAGGTCTATACATAAGCAAGTTCTAGATTTCATTCCTCTGCATTCCTAAATATATCTCCTGAGAATAGATTTTGGGGCTAGGAAGTAGCCATCATGCTATAATTCCAACCCAGAAACCTAAAATTAACACAATGATTCAATCCATTAACAATTTATGTCATGTTTTCCTTGAACACCATCAAGGACCACCCCGTGGTACAGAGGGGCATGCGGGCCAGTTTGCAAACAGAACCATTTTGTCTTGTACAGATGAAAATACAGAGAAACACAAAAACTTCTTGTTTTTTGCTTGCTGCATTTTTAAAGAAAAATTGTCTTAGGAATGACCTTTTCTTCAAAATATCTGAGATGTGTCAAGGAATCAGGGGGTGGGCTGTAACCGTTTTGTGTGACTGATTGACATCTAAGCCAGCAGCGCTGAAATTATGCAAATGACTTCCATGTCCCCATAAAAGTACTATCAACTGCAAATGTTCTGAAAATTCACCCAGCTACGAATCTATAGACTTATTATAGTTAAAACCTCTGCTTCCAAGTGCTCGTGTAGGCTGACTTTCCAATTTCAAGGGATTTCAGCACAGTTCCCTGCAATTTATCATGTGAAAGGAATAAACAAGAAAGAAAATGGAAGTGCATTCACACTTGCCAAAGACATTTTCCCTTCAGATGGAGAAAAAGCTACTGAATGAATAATACAAGAAAGATGATTTTGGTGCTTCAAAAACAGAAAAATTACTTAAAGGCCCAGTTAGTGAAGCCGGCCGTCCCCTTCCTATAGAATATAAATAAGCACTCTGCACAATAGCAGCCTGCTAAAATCAGGCTCATGACCTCAGAGCCCAGGCATGCTCAGGATTCCACCCCTTTATAAAATACTCCAGTAAATTCAGCCTTGTCTCCACAGACAAGGCTGATCCAAAATGTTTATTCTCCATTGTCTCATTTTTTTTCCTTTAAACATTTCCAAAATAAGTTTTCATGCCAATGTAAATGTATAAGTTGTTTATACATATTCATATTCACATATGCTGCTTTGGCATAAATTTTTAGTTATCTTCTCTGACATTATTCCTTAGGCATTTCCTGTTTAAAACACTCCCTTTTTCTTTTCTTTCAATACTTATACGTTCTAATGATCCCTAATTTATTCTGAGCTATTCCCCAGTCTGTCACAGAGATATGTAATTTTTATTCGACACTTCCAGTTGAATATATGGGTTCATTAGCTTTTTATTGCTGGGACAAAATACCTGCACAACCTAAAACAGGGAGGTCTATGTCAGCTCACAGTTCTAGAGACTTCAATCCACAGTCAGCTCCTCCAAAGCAGAAACAACAGGGCACAAGAAAGCAGCAGAGGACAGCAACTCACTTCATGGTAACCAAGAAACAGGAAAGAGCTGGAGACAAGACTCACCTGTCCAAAGCATACCCCGAGTTCCTCATGTCCTCCACATGTGCCCCATCCCTTACGCCCACACAGCTGTGAACTCACCACTGGATCCTTCCACTCATGAGTGTAGCATCACCATAACACAGCTGCCTTCCAACAGCCCCACCTCTGAATATAGGAGCCTTCTAGGGACACTTATGATGGGAACCATGATAACACAGAGCCAGCTCAGGCCTGTGCTGGGCTTTCCTCTCAGCACTCGTAGCCAGTGCTCTCTCAGGTGCTCACTGAGAGAACTTCTCTCCCTTACCCCAGCAGCCTTCCACAGCTCAGGTGAGAACAGCTAAGGAAGTGAGCATAGAGGAGAGAGCATTCAAGACATGAAGAATGTAACATCATCTCAGTCAGAAGATAATTTTGTCTGTTTGTGTTTAATACCATGGGATTGTTGAATCTGAAATTCAAAAAGGGGAGGGACTTTCCACCATCTGAATGTATCTGAAGAAATTTATATGAAGATCTGCACACAAGTGACTCAGTGCCCAATCAAAGTGAATAAGAGCACTGGAGTTAATGGGAGATAAAGCACCTTCACTTGCAAACTCCTGAACCCTAAGCCACTACAGGAAGTCAAAAATCATAGCAATTAAGATTTAACACCAACCACAGTAGCAATTTAGCATGCCCAAGAATAGTATACAAAGATGGATTAATGTAAAGAAAAATCAAAACTATACCGAACAATGTGGAAAAACACAAGATCTAGACCACATGAGACAAAGAGTTTTGTTCTACCCACTTGTAATTAGTTTTCCAAAGAGACATAGAAATTGAAAAGTGAAACTCCCTTCCTGTGATTGTTTTATTTTGGTCTCATTTGTTATATAAGTCTCTGCTAAATTAGTGCTTCAAATTATGTATTCTGTTGTTCTACCACAGAATTTAGTTCTTTTCATGCTCTTTCATGAACAATACCTCCAGATTTGCTTTTAGATTATCCAAAAGACATGTGGTTTATTCATTTAACTGCTATGGCAAAACCAGTAAAAGACATTATACACAAAAGGGTTACATATGTCATAAACCTTGTGTTTCGTTATTTCTAACTGTCCTTATAATTTTCCAAGTAAATTAATTCCTCCTGGTATTGCTAAGAGAAGACAAGTATCTGGGGTTGTGACAATCAGGACATATGTGACACACGAGCACCAGAATTAGACAGGCAAGGTAAATGACACATGAGTAAACTCAACAGTTTCTATCATTGCCAGAATTAAATACAGGGATTTGGAAGAAATTCAAATCATCCAATCTAAAGTCCTTAAGAACTACAAAGAGTCTATTGTGTAAGAAGAAGAAAGGATTAAAACAGGAACGAGCCAACCCTCGACTGAAATTCTCTTTCATATCTATGCATGCATGTGCCATAGCCTAAGGTTAAAAAGTTTTCATTTGAATCATGAAAATGTATCCATCATAAGTTTGCCTTAAAAAAAATCACTCATGATAGGAAAAGCAGTGTGGGTATGGATGGTTATAAAACAAAGTTTTTTAAAAAAAAGAATAGTTTGGGGGTTTTACCTAACATGGGAAATTCTGCAATCTAATGAAGATTAAATCTCAAGTAAGCATTCCCTAACATCATCTTTCACAGCTATTTAAAAAATAAAACAATTAAAATTGATATTCTCCCATAGATCTTTCAAGCTATCAGACAGACACAATATTGCAATAATACATAATTTGCAAGCAGCACTTGATTTTGGTAAAGGAAGGCAAAGCCTTAAATGTTTGCTCAGACTAAAAATTTTTGTTAGTTTCTTAAATAGACCCACAGATAACATCAACATTTTGATAGAAAATTGGTAGTGGTGACTACAGGAACTATCTTTGGATAAATGTACTGTGACTTGGAACATAAGATACAATTTTCTTTGCATAGAGGCAAAATGAAGTGATGACAGCATTCACAAAACCTATTCTCCTCCTCAAATTGCCTTCTGACTTTTCCTCTCACTGGGCATCTTTCAAAAAGAAAAACTCAATACTCCTAGCAATTCCATTGACACTGCCTTGCAAGTAATCACAATTCCAGAGTTTGCTTTTCTGAGCTCTTTCCACCTGCAAGAGTATTAAAAAGACATTTATTCCTTGCCTGCATTTTGTCAAGAAGTTTGCTTTAGGGAAAACCATTGAGTCAGCCCAACTACATCTTGCCTGTTGCTTCCATTTACTTTCTGGTTTTGTATGGTTTGCCTTCATCTTGTCTATTAAATATATAATTCCACCTGGCTATTTTCAGGAAGGTGGGAATAAAGTTGGGACTAGAGTTCATTCCTTCTGTTTCCTGAGTTCTACTACATAGCTATCTTTTCCCCTAGAACTCTATTCTCTGTTCTAATAAAGGTAAACTATGTAAAATTTTAAAATCATGTTCTATATTTGTTTTTTGGAACTTTCTATGTTTATATTTGATATACAAAGTATCATAAACAAATACAATGAATGTTTAATAAAAAATAAATGCAGTATATGAAGCATGTACCTGTATCTTCTTTTGATACTTCCCCTCCCTTCAAACACAACCCTCCTATCATCCCTGCTGCTTTGCACAGCAGCTCTGAAATTCTCTTTCCTGAGGGTCTTCCTCTGCTCTGTCCTGGCTGCCTGAATGATCTGAGTGGATTCAGAATGTCTCCCTTTCATGCCCATTTTGACTTTGGGGAAGAGCCAGCAGTCACACAGTGCCAGATCTGGTGAATAAGGTGAACATACAGTATAATATTTCTGTGAGCTTGCCTCTTATATGCAGCAGAATTCACTGTTTTTATAACACTTAGGAAAGAAGGCTTCCAGAATTGCTTCAGGAAGTGGCAATAACAATGGACCAGGGGCCAGGGAGAGATAGCTCAGTAGAATAAGTGCTTGCCTGGCAAGCGCAAAGGCCTGAGTTCCATCACTGGTTCCACAAAAAAAAAAAAAAAAAAAAAAAAAAAAAAGGAACAACTGTGTTTGAAAGAAAAGGAAGTATTTTGAAGAGGCTTAAAGCCAACATTTTCTTATAATAATTATTCCCTGTATATATGCATGGTACTTTCTATCAGCCCTCTGTAGTTTCCAAAATCCAACACAGATATGTCCCTACTGTAAAGCTTTTCCTCATCCACACATAAAAGCAGTTTCACTATGCATTCTGCTGAGTAATGAAAAATACCTCACAAACCTCTCATGTCATGGGACACAACCTCCTTCAACTAATCCACACACATCTCTCCTGTGCAGGATGACAGCAAATTGGACACAAAACTGTTTCTAGCTTCTCTAAATCCATTCCTATATGGCCTCCAGTGCCGAGGTTTACTTGATTATCTTTGCCTGAATCATGATATCAATGATTCTCTGTGAAAATATATTCTTTCCCAACTGCAATCATCTTAGAAAGTCTATTATTGACTAGGCTTCACTCCATATAAATAAAATACAAAATTAGCACTTAAATTTTCCATTAATCATGAAGTAAAACTTTTGGAAGATAATTAACTGTGGCTTAAACTTTCAACTGGAAGTGTAAGCATCTGTTAAAGAGCAGTTGTGGGCCTGCCAAATAGTTCTACAGATTAAAGCACCTGCAAGCAGGCACTGGGGCTGGGGGTTCTATCACTAGGCCTGCCATGCCTGCCCCATCCCTGCAGCACTCTAAGAAGGTAATTGAGACTCGACGTGGTGGCGTGCGTCTATAATCCCAAGCTCTTGGGAGACTGTAAACAGGTGGATCACTATGAGTCTGATCTAGTAGTGAGATCCTGAACATCCTGTAGAGCCTTCCCTGAAATACAAATAAATAAATAAATAAATAAATAAATAAATAAAAACAGTTGTTTTTACTATTTACTAATTTCTGAAGAATAAGGCAATAGATCCATTAAAAATGCCATGAATAGTCTGCTCCTTTCTGGATCTTGGTATAATTTCTTTGATTGCAATTTCAAGTCAGCACAACTTAAAAATGCACAAGGTGAGTTAAGGAAAAGAGTCTCATATCCTCACTGACTGTCTTGTGCTGGCTTCTTATCTTGATATTAAAATGTGTAGCCTATAGTGAAGAAATTTGAAGCAATTCTCTTCTTCCTGAGATCTTGAGAATAATTTTCCATATAAAAGCAATCAAAATAAAAATGGTACTTCACTTCTTCTGTCTTTTGGTATTACATAGGAAAGTGAACAAGGAAGGTTAAATGTAAAATTTATACGGGAATGCTTTAGGTTCTGGCCAAGAAGGTTAATGCAAGGTCATGCGGGACTCTGCAAAGTGCGGGGAGTTTTGATCAAGCAACCAGAAAAAGCCTCAGTAGCACTGCAATAAGAAATCAGACAAATGACAATCAGTGGAGGAAAAAGCACATTTAAATGCAGACCCTTCAGTGAAAATATTATATAATTCATGAAAAATATGAATATTTAGCACTATACCAAGTACAAATTAATTATTAGTTGATTGATTTTTCAGTGCCAGGTCTAAAAGCTCAAACTAATGGGAAATTTAATAGTCATGCATTTCAGAATATAATAAAATTATTAATCATTAAAGGATATTAGAATTCTTCTAACCCAGGTCCCTTATTCTTGTGATTATGGAAACAGAAGACAAGTAAATGGAAATGGGTTGTGTAATCAGTAATTGCTTCCAGTGTTGGCCCCATTACTGGTCTCTTGCTGGAGTATGCAGGCTTGTTCTTTCTACTTTCTTCAAAGAGGTTGCTGACTCCAAGCTCTCAGAGTAAGCTAGCTCCTGCGTGTCAAGAACACATGGACACTTACAGGCACAGCAGGCTAGCTAACACTGGCTGTGCACCTGGATGCAAAGGGCTCCTGCTTCCCCTCCTTGAAAGTTTTATGCCAATGAGATAGCTCAGATGACTAAATGCCGCAGGCAGCGCCAGCCCCGCCCCCGCTTGCTGAGCTGGCCACTGAGACTGGGCATGGGGCACATACCTGTAATTCCAGCCTGGGGAGACTGAAAATAGGAGGATCCATATGAGTCCCAGCTGTGCAATGTGACTCCATACTAAATACATTAAAAAAAAGAAAAAGTTTCCCACTCATTTATGTCTTCAGTTGAAACCTATGCATACTCTGCATTATAAAATGGGAGCTAGCTCTCCCTTGGGTTTTCAAGTAACAGTCACTTCCAGGAGGTGGTGTGTAACGGCAGTGGTGCTACACTATACTTCATAATGTGCTTCTTTAGAAAATTATGGGGGCCAAGGAGATGGCTCAGTGGAATAAGTACTTCCCTGGCAAGCACAAGGACCTGAATTCAATCCCCGGTTCTGCCAAAAGGAAAAAAAGAAAAGAAAAAGAGAATTATGTAAATACTCTGAATATCTTCTCATACCAATGAAATCAAGATGCAATGATATAAATTTATATTTATTGAGTCATACATTTAAATTACCCTTTTAACAAATCATAGTTACCGATGATAACAAATCATAGTTACCGATGATATTGATAGGATTACTGTTTATATTTTCAGATGAGAAAACTGTAGTTAAAAGCTTTAGGAATACAGGATAATATAGTGCTCATGAACTTGGGCATAGATGGATTTAAATCTTGGCTCTACTACTTCCTATGTGAAGATGTGACTTAACTTTATTCTATTGTTATTCCTCCCCTTTATTTGTTTTATTTATTTATTTTTTTGATACTGGATATCAGATCCAAAGCTTTCAAACTGAGCTATGCATCTCCAGTCCTTTTCTATATTTTTAGGCAGGATCTTGCTAAATTGCCCAGGTTGGCCTTGAACTTGCCATTCTCCTGCCTAGACCTCCCACATTGCTGGATTACAGGCATGCAATACTATGCCCAGCTGGTTATTCATGTCTAATATGGGCCCCAAAGCAATGCTTAGTTCATATTATTGTAAGGATGTCAGGACTGCATGAAGCAGCTTACTTACCTGCAGAGAACGTGGAGCATATGAACAGGTGCTGACTAATCACCATCACTGTCAGGTATTGACTACTGCCACTATTGCCTTGCGCTGTCCAAAATCTCAGTGACAGTAAGTGGCCAAGTCCAACTCAGACCCAGGCCCTGGATGTTGCCACCTCACTCCACTCTCTAGTGACTTCCACCATGAGCTCTCCCAAGATTTTATGATAGGATGTGCAGGCTGCTTTGGGAAGACGTTAACTCTTTCAACATTTTATATCATGCACTTAAAGCTATAAAGGTTTACTAATTGATATTTACTGCTTGAAGATAGAGACCTAATATACTACAACAATGTAATAGGAGGAATTTTCATATGCCATTTATGCAAATTTCCTAAAAGAATAAGCTGGCTACAGGTGCAATCTGATGGGAGATACTGGGAAGGACACAATCCTGCTTCTTCATCAGTAAATATCATCTAAATATCATCATCAGAAACAACCGACAAACCCAGTCTGAGGGACATAATACAAAGCAGCTGAGCAGCACTCCTCCGAAGTCCCAAGTGATGGCAACAGAAACCCTGAAGAATTGCTCCAAAATAAGTGTGGCTCATGAGGCATGAGAGCTGAATGGAGTCATGCTCCCAAGACAAATTATGGCTTGAAAACAGGACCTGAGACTATCTGCAGAATAGTTTAGACTTCCTCCTTATTGTACATTTTTGGGTTGAGAATCCAATTCAAGAATATGTAAATTATATCAACAATACTTTCCTGACTTGATAGTTTCTTACTGTATATTTAATATAATGTGTAGAAGACTAAGTGTATTGCAGGTATAAACATCACATCATTTCTCTGGTTGAGAAAATGAAAATGTAAATAAGGACTAGAATATATAATGAATATTGTAAAAAAGGAAGAAAGTGGTTAGATGGTGAGAGAAATAAGAGAGGAGGAGAAAAGGAAGGCAAAAGTTAAAAAATAAGAAAGAAAACACAGAAACAAAGCTTTGTATATGGGGAGAGGAGGAAAGGTTTGAAGAATGGTAAAGGAATGGGAAAAACAAAGTTATATCATGTACAGGTGCAAATTCTTTATGATAAATGTGATCATTATACATATCTAAAATATGTCAATAAAATCTGATTTTAAAAAATATTATGTGTAAGGAATTTTTTTTGTATAGGGGATTAAATGCAGGGCCTTCAAACTGAACTATATACCATCTGTTCCTCTCTCACCTTTTCATTTCAATTCTATTTCATTTTATTATTAGACAAAGTCTTGCTAAGACATTAAGAAAATTTTAAATTCAAATTCAGGACTCTCCTGCCTAAGAGATTACAGATGTGTGCTGCCATGAACAACCAGGAAATTATTTCAGATAGATAACTTGAAAGGAATTCCTGCTTCAAATGCTCCACAGAAAGAATCTGAGATTGTGAAGGACGTGTTCCATGGCAGCTCTGGTCCTGCCTATAGTCTCACAGCACAGTAGCCCCTCTGCTACAATCCCTTCAGAATGTTTTCATTCTGACCCTAAGTACACAACATTATTGCGGTACAGATCTTTTCATAGCTTGAGAAAAAAAGCCTTTCTTCTACACTTTCTCTCTCCCCAGCTTCTAATGCTGCATCTCTTGTGTCCTTTGGTTCATGACTCATTCTTCTGTCAGCAGAGCCAGTAGCCCTCAGATCATCACATCTTTACAGTACAGCTTCACGTTCCCTTCAAACCTCCTTCCCCCTTAATCCTTGGAACATTGATAGGACTCCATTCAGGCACAGCTCAGACAATCCAATATGATCTCATCATTTCAAACTTCTCAACTCAATCACAGATAAAGAGTCTCCTTTGTCATATAAAGGAATATTCTTGAGACCCAGAGAGGGTCATGAACCTATGGGGTCATTGTCCAACCTATCATAGACATAGATACAAGAGCACCTTTTTATTAACTGGACTTTAATGTTTAATGAATATATTCAAGTACACATTGAACTAAATCTGATGGGGAAGCAGATAATTCTACATCACTGTAGGTAAGAATATGCTGTGGTCTCAGACTGTGTTAGGGTACATACTTTCTGTTTGCATATGTCTTGGAGAGTTTCTTTGAGGGTAAATACATGTTAGAGGTTTTGTGTATCTCCAGGATGGTAGGCTGAGTATTGGTTCCCAGCAACACCCAGACCTTAACACCTATAACCTGAGCATATTGACATGTGCAGCTAGAGAGAATTTATGGATTTGATTAAAGTGCTTGTTAGGTGATAATTATTAATGGTTTGTCTCAATGCACCTTAAGTAGAGTCATGAGTGGCCTTACAAGACAAAGCCAAAGAGGCTATGGACACAAAAGTGGAGAAACAATAAGACAGCAGGAGCAGAGAGTGGTACTGCAGGGGCACAGCCGAGGAAAACTGGCAGCCCCTTGAAACTGGAAGTGGAAAGAAGGAAGGCGGACATGTAGGAGCACAGCGCTGACAGCTTGAGGTAAATGTGTAAGATTCTAAAATGCAAGAGCCTTGCACTTTGTTATTGTAACCCCAAAATATATGGCAATTAGAGCAGTGGTGCAGTGCTGTGCTAGTAGGCTTCCCCATCACTGGACACCCTATGGGAAGCTCATAGATTGAAGGAAGAGAGGTTGAATTTGGCTCGGAGTTTCGGGGGATTCAGGCCACAGTTGGCTGCTCCCAGGTGGAAACAGCATGGCAGAAGGGCATGGGGAGCAAAGCTGCTTGGTTTATGATGGTCAGGAAGTGGGGCAGGGGAGCAGTGCCAGAGAGGAAGGAGCAGGGACCAGACCCACGGTGACTCCCATGGCCCAGTGGCCACATCCACAAGAGGGCTGCACCAATCTGCTATTTCCTAATCAGTCCAGCTGATACATCAAAACTAATGGTCACAAGCAGCAATAGGAAGGCAACTCTAGTAGTTACTAAGTCAGTGTTTCCTGTACAATAGGAGCCCAACCAAAGCTTGGCAAGTGTTACAAAGAAAACGGAAAAGAAGGAGCAGGAAAGCAGCACAACACAGAGCTCGGGCAAGTTCAAATTTACAGGTAAACTGAAATTTTGAATAGTAAGTTACTACTTACATTGTTTTACTCAACTTTACTAAACTCCCAAATGAGAAAATTTAAGAAGTTTTCAGTTTTTTCCCACCAAGATTTTAGGTACTGCCTTTTAAAATTTACACTTGGAAATGCAAGAAAATATACCTCCTAAGGTCAAAACGATTTTTTCAATTGTTACAAACCTCTGCAGTAAGAAGTTAGGATGAATTTCACTAAACAAATTGATAGGAGTTTGACAATGCTTGTTGAATTGTGTACTGTTGTCCTCAAATTATTTGATTAGATTAAAATATATAAGCATGCAAAATTGGTAAAAACAAAAGTTGTAAGAATTTAAAAAGGAAAAGAAAAAATTTAGGCATTAACTGCTTCTTTCATTAGACCAGCAAAAATTCTGTATTGTTTCTAATTTTTTCTTTTTAACTATTTTGTTTTTGATTTTTTGTTTCTTTGTTAGTATTTCTGTCTTTTTGAGACAAGATCTCGCTATGCAGTTCAGGATGGCCTTGCACTCACTTTGTAGGACAGGCTAGTCTCAGACTCACAATACTCATGCCTCAGCCTTCTGAGTGCTGGGATTATAGAGATGCACCACCACACTTGGCTTTACTGTTGTGCATTCTGTCTAAAAAACTAAACATAAAAAAATCAAAAGTTAAGATGAAAGCCCCTTCATCTGAGGGAGAACTTGCCAGCCTGTTTGAATCACTGCGAAGTGGGAGGGGCTTGAGTTGGAGGTGGAGATAGAGCCCTTCCTCTTTTGAGACACATTTATTTCTGCCTAGAAATTCCAGGCTCGAAGCCTCAGCACCATAGCCAGTGTTGCCTTAAAAATGCTCTTGTATATTACTCTAGAAAGCCCATCATTCCTTCTTAGATTTAGCGACACACAAAGTATCACAACCCACATATAAACTTCAAAATAAAATATGCTGACCCACCCTGAATTCCCTAACTTGTGGCATTTAGTAAAACCTATAAATGCCCCAAGAAGGTTAGATGTGTTCAATGCAGTGTGCTTCCACTGCATAGTTCAGTCGAGTGTTAAATTAAACTGAACTGCAGAAGGAGGGTTTGATGGTGTGAAGCTCTTATCTTATAGACTTCTTTCTGCGTGTCTTATGTTACGATTCAATTAAAACAAGGACTGTTTTCTTGCCCAAAATTACCATTGACTTATTGAGTTTGACAAAGCTCAACAATGCCTTAATGTTTGCCCAAGAGAAGAAATCTCTACTGCGTCACAGAGATAAATGAAGGAAATTCATCAGCAACCCCGCGCAGCAGGAATATTGATGGTGTTCCGCTTGTGCGCATACGCTCTTCAGTCATGAGCGAGTACTCAGATACTCAAAATGAGAGTTTTCTGTTATTGTTCATAAAGGAACTGTGAATATATCTAAAGTACAGTTTCTTCAATTATTTTTTCAGGTTATACCACATTTTTTCATTGCAGGTTGCATTAATTCAGAGCTGTAATAAACAAGGATATAAATAAATAAATAAGCAAAGAAATGCACTACTGAACTGATTCCAGCTTTATCAGTTTCTCTTTTTTAACCCAAATAATATCTGTCATTTAGATTTTAAAACAAGGATAATTAACTGTGCATATAGGACCTTCTGCCAACCATCAGAAAAAAAATGTCCCACACATTTTTTTTTTGCCTGTATATAATTATATATGCCCCACAACTCTGGAACTTTATGATAAACCCTATTTCCTAACACTAGGCTTGCATTTATTTTGTTTTTTGTCTGTTTCTCTTTCCTCTCTCCCTATCCTTTTAGATAAAGCATATTAGCATTTTCCATACTACCAGCCCATGAATTTTAAATATGTAGGTACGTAGACAAACACATGAACCTGAATTTAAAATCCATGTACCTGTTTCGAAGAGGAATCCCAAATGCTATTCCTCACAATAAACAGAATTGGAATCCATTCCTTCCAATGCCTTTATCCAAAGGGTGGTTGTACCTTAATTTGCATAATTAATTATCCATTCATGTTTCCTGACATATGTTTGTACAGATAATAACATGAGACAGTCCCTTGTACGTGCATCTTCAATTATTGTTCATTCTACGTCTGTAACATACATTTCTAGGCATTAATTGCTGCTGGGTCCAAGAGTATAAGCATTTTGACTTTTAAGATTATGTAACATTGAAAGATGCAGTGATGTAAATCACACATTAGAGCACAGTTTCTCTAGAGTCCCCCAAAAAAATAAATATTGTGTTTCCTGTATGTTTCCACTTTGATGGTTATAGTTAATATCCCCTTGTTAGCATGACTTGTCTATGTCACTATCACATAACCCCACTTTACCTGATCACTGTGCTGCATTTCTGAAAATTCATAGTATGTCATGATTATAAAGAAGAAATTCGGGGAAAGACCTGTGTGTAAGGCCTGTGTGTGTGCCTAGGAATGGAAAAGACTCTATCTTCTTCCTGTCTTCTATTTTGCTAAATCAGAAAGAGACATACAGCAAATAAATTTTGCACTGATCATCTTGGCATTTGTTTTGTTTGGTTTTTCAGTGTTTGAACATCTTTGGGAATTTGGAACGCACTTTATTTGAGGCAGCCCAGATGAGACAAACACACTGTTTCAAATCTATGCTTGTGATGACTCTTCTCATTACTTGTATTTGTTAATATTCAATAAATTGATCTTCCTAAAAGATACACAGAAAAAGGGTCTGCCAAATAGCTCAGTGGATCAAAGTGCCTACAAGCAGGCTCAGGGGCCCTGGGTTCAATCCCCAGGGCCTGCTGTGCGGGCCCCACCCCCGAGGCACACTGAGATGGCCATTGAGGTTGAATGTGGTAATCCCAACTCTTAGTAGGCTATAAACAGGCAGATCACTATGAGTCTGATCTAGTAGTAAGACCCTGGACATGGTGTAGACCCTTCCCTAAAATAAAATATAAAAAGATACGCAGAGAAAAATATTTAGCAGCAGTTCATTTATACTGATTAATTGACACTTAGCTTATATCCAGAATTATTTTCTTCTGTATGTATCTTCAAACCTTTAAGAAATGCTTGGTAACATTTGTTTATTTAGCTAGTTAGTTATTTTATTTCAATTGCACCAGGCAAGGGGGGATTCTTCAACAGACTCCCATTTCCCATACTCACTATCTTTCCTTGGAAGATCTTAAAGTTATTACAAGATATTAAGAGCAGGGCCGGGAAGAGAGTTCAGTTGTACGAGCACCTGTCTGGCAAGCTTAAGATCCTTAGTTTGATCCTTGGTATATTAAAAAAAAGGTATTAAGAGGAAAGGCAATAAGATGAAACCATATCTCTCCATTGTGGGGATGTGAGGAATGCTAGTCTACCCTGCAATGACATGCCACCCATGTTGTTTCTAGATGTGCGGAAACAAGAAACAGTCTCTCTGAGCAAGTGACTGCTGCAACTTTTGTCCATATGTGCCCTCAAAGCCTCATGCTGTCATGGGATGGGCTCTTAGAGTTTTTGAATGATTCATGGTCCAATACTGGGATTATGGGCATGAGGGCAACCCCCACCCTGGGGCCAGTAGCCTGCATACGATAAAAGGGAGGGAAAGAGGCTTGCTCTTTGCGGTCCTCCATTTTTGCTTTTTCTCTTGTCTGTGGCCATGGACTGCTGTCCTCTGCCACGTGACACCCTCCATTGGAGCCAACTGATTGTGGACTAAAACCTCCACAAACCACAAACTCAATAAACCTTAATTCTGAGTGTCAGGTATTTGGTGTCAGCAGCAAGAGAAAAGTAACTGACACAGCACACCCAAAAGTAGATCCCAACAGGAGAAGTGGAACTTGAAGAATTGGGCCTAAAAAGCCATGCTTGGACACAGCTCCCCCAAACATTCACAGGCTTGGAGCAGCCTTATCTTTTCAGCACCAGGCAGATTTAGGAGCTCATCAGTTACTGGGAAAGGTGTGAGTCACCTGGTAGGTGCTATCAGAAGGACTTTTCTTCCTCTCAGCAGAACGCTGGGAAATGTAGACTTGCTTGCAGGGAGCCTAGCTCCTTCGGGGCTCTGTTCCACCTCCGGGGTCCAGGTAAGAGTAGAGCTTTCCTTGAAACATGACTGACCAGCTCCCACTCTTTTGGAGGAACTTCTCTTGCATTCTGCAACTGGTGTTTTAAAGCCAACACACATTTCTGCTAGAGAAAACGTGATGTGGAAAAACCAAATGATTTGGAGAGCAAACAAAATCTTGAAGTGATGCCAAAATGATTCTTTATGTTTCCTATTTTATTTTATCTTTATTAGTGAGTGTTCATGGTAAATAATGATCACATTCTTTGTTAGGGTTTTATCAAGGGACATAGTGTATCTTACTTTTTTGGCCACTTCCCCCCCTCCAGTCTTTTGTACCCTCCCAAACTACATGACTATTTCCATTTATTTTCTCTAAATCTCATTTTTCTTCTTTCCCCTCCCCAATTCGTGTTCCCCTTCCAATTTAAATATGTTCTTCCTAACTTCTAGCATCTATCTTCCATTGTGCTCCTTTTTTATAATGTGGGTTTCACACACAAGAGGAGCAATGTGATATTTAAATTTGTGTGTCTAATTTCACTTAAGATTATAGTCTGAAGGTCCATCCATTTTCCTAAAAATGTTTCACATTAGCCCTCTTTCATGTTACAGCAGAGCTGCATTGTACACAATTGCCTCATTTCCATCATTCATTCATCTATTGATGGTACACGTGCAACTTCCAAGGTTTAGCCACTACAAACCATGCAGCTAGGAGCATGGATGTGCATCTATCAGAGTGATATTGTGTCTTTAACTCTTTCAAGAAGATGCCAAGAGGGAAAAAATCTCAGGTTGAATAGACCCTCTATTCCTAATTTTTTCAGGCATCGCCACAATAATTTCCACAGTGGTTGTACCAGATTACACTCCCACCAACAGTGAAGAAGTGTTCATCTTTCCCCCACAGCCCTTCCTGCATTTGTTATTGGTTGATTTCCTGATGAAAGCCATTTTTTCTGGTGAGATGATATCTCAGCATTGTTTGAATTTGTATTTTTCCAATTGTCCAACAATGTTGAACTTTATTCACTGGCCATGTACACTTCCCCGTTCGAGAAATGTCTGTTCATTTCAGATGCCCACTTTTGAGTTGGATATTTAAATTTGAAGGATTAGATATTTTTTTTTAGCTCTTTATGTGTTCTGACTATTATTCCTTCTGTCTGAGGAATAACTGGCAATTTTTTTCCCATTCTGTGGGCTGTCTCTTCACTCTTGGTAGTTTCTTTGTTGTGCAGAAACTTTTGATGTGATCTCATTTGTTGATTCTTTTTAATATTTCCTCTGCAATAGGGATTTTGTTCAAGTCTTTGCCTAAACTATGTGTTTAAAAGTCTCACCTGTTTCATCTTCCAACAGATTGTGTTTCTCTTTTAATATTTACTCCACAGTAATTGCACAAGTCTACTCTTCCACTAGTCCCTAAATCTGCTGGAAAAGAGGATAGGTAGAATCCTTGACAATATAGATATAGGCAAAGATTTCATGAGCAAAACCCAAATGCAAAGGGAAATACTATGAAGAATCAACAACTAGGATCTCATCTTAGAGCAAAAGCAATTACCAACAGAATGAAAAGACAACCAACAAAGTGGGAAAAAATTGCAGCCTATTGTTCTTCAGAGAAAGGATTAATATCTAGAATATATAAAGAACTGAAAAAAATCATACTCCCAAAATGTAAAGACCCAATCTAAAAATGGGCACCTGAAAAGAATACATATTTCTCAGGAGAAAAAATATAGATGGCAAACAAATATGTGAAAAAAAGAAGCTCAGCATTACTGATCACTTGAAAGGTACAAGTTAAAAGGATGCTGAGATTTGACCTAATTCCAGAAAGAGTGGCTACATGAAGCAGTGAAATGATGGTGAGTGAGGCTGGGGGGGGGAAGGAATTCTTTCAATATTCACATCTTTGATCCATTTTGATTTTAGCTCTGTGTATGTTGAGGTATGTAGGTCTAGTTTCATTCCTTAGCATACGGAAAACCAGTTTTACTGGCATCATTTTTTGTTCATTTTTCTGATACTGGGAATTGAACTCTGGAACTTGTGCTTTCCAGTCAAGCACTTATACCAGGGAGCTATGTCCCCAGTCCTGCAGCATCACTTGGTAAAGAGACTAAAAGGAAGATGTGTGAGACTGGTGGCACATGCCAGCAATCCCAGAAGTTTGTTTAAAAATGGACAGAGACTTAAGTTGTAGCTCTCCACAAAGATCTTGAGGTCAACCCCTAGTACTAGAAAAAATGGAGAAAGAGGAAGAAAAGAGAGAATGAATGAATCTCAATTCACATATGAAGATACATAAAACTGCGGTTCCCATATTCCCCACACAGCAAATGGAATAATTTGGAACTTGAGTGAGGATCTTCGGTATCATTTCAGCTTTGATTCATATGAATATTAAAGCTTAAGATACTGCAAAGCACTATATTATCTTTCTATTATTTCCAAGTCCTTAACAGATAACATCTTACTTAGCTCAGGTTTCTCAGATATTAAAGATTGTATTAAAACTCGAGTGGTGGCAGTGAAGGTGGAGGAGGGGACCAGGCGAAGAGACCCCAGGATTCATCCACTGACAAATTTCTGTGCTGCACAAAGGACTTTTTAGTTTGGAGCTGGAGAACTTAGGTTTCTAGTGCAAGTACATTCTCTAAGTGGACAAAGAGGTGGTGGTACTTTCTGAGTTCTTCTGTGTCTATAAAATGCAATGATAGCCATATCTGATATCTGAAGTACTCAGAGGCTGAGGTAGGAGCATCTACAGCCCAAAGCCAGCCTGGAAAATAAAGGAAAACCCAATCTTAGAATTTTAAAAAAAAGGGCAGAAGGAACGGTGAGTGTCAGTAGTACAACGCTTGCCTAGCATGTATCCCCAGCACTGTAAAAAATAAAGTACGATGCAATAATAATTCCTTCCTAACTCAAATTACTGATATGGTGAAAGTAGTAAATATTTCCAGGTGCAATCACAACTTATTTCCTTGAATCTGAGCCACAAAGTAGCAAATCTACCCATTCTCATTAACACGGGCTTAGAGTCTGAAGACATAGATGTCTCATCATGTGAATGCACTTAGGCAATTGTTAGAGCACTAGAAGAAACATTAAAATAATATAAATGCCATGTAGATTGAATATTGGTTTAACTTTAAACAACTGGATAAGTAAGGTTGGTAGAATTCTGCAGAAGCTGATACTGAGAGGAAGGTTTATGGGCAGGTAGTTCTTAAGAAAGTGCACCTTTCAGAGGGAACAAGAGATGAGGGGGCAGGAAGGGAGGGGGAGAAAAAGGAGCAGAAAGGAAAAAAAGAACTGAAGTTTAAAAAAGAAAGAAACACAAGTCAAGTGGGTAGCAGGGCACTGCAGCACCCACTCAGGATGAATGTAGTCACTGCAAACACACACTTCTCACAGTGAAGAATTTGTTTTTTTAAGTGTGTTGGGAGAACCAAGTGTGGACTTGAAAAAGGAAGATAGAAAAAAAAAGAAAGAAAAGAAAAGAAAGGAAAAGGAAGATAGGAGTAGGAGAAGCCCAGAAAAGTTGAGGCTTCAATCTGCTCCCAGTATTTTATATCTTTTACTCCTTTAGAATTTGTTCTATGTGAAGACAAGAAATGACTTTTATGGGGTGTTTGTCTGTTTGCCTTATGGAGGATGGAACCCAGGCCCTTTGCACTGAGCTGCATCCCCACCTTTCTTATTTTTTTATTTTAAGGCAGAGTCTTGCTAAGTTATTAAGTTGTCCAGCTGGGATCTAACTTGTGGTCCTCTGGCCTCAACCTCCCATCATGCCTGGCTTAGGCTTTACTCTTCAGTATCATCTTGTCATTGGTGGAAGCCAGGGGTGCCCAAGAGGACATATGACAGTCCCTGGCACCCTGTTTCTCTGTGTGCAGGGAGTCCTGGAGTCTTGGGCACTCCCAGAAAGGAGGACACAGGCCCTGAGCGGTGGCCACAAGACACACAGGAGAGGCAGGCACTGGTACCTGGGGTGTGGAAGGCATTTGGGGCTCTGGGCGAGCACCACAGGTGTCACTTTCATCTGTCCTGCTCCGCCACAAGTATCAGTCACACACAGTGACACAGTAAGGGAAAACTCAATTTTCCAGTCTGAGCCCACAGCTCCACCTTCCTTCCCCACCCTCAGGATTCTGCTGGGTCACCCTCTGTCCATCCTGATGCCACCATCATGCTCTCCCTCCTTCCACATCTTGTAGTCAACTCAAAAAAAAAACAAAACACTCAACCCTGTACAAAATAGATTACACAGTGCCACAGCCACACTGAGATGCTTGTGAGGTCACAAATAATCGAGGTAACAGCAGCTGACAGAGGAATGCAGGAGAGGACAGGTGTGCAGGAGAGGACAGGTGTGCAGGAGAGGACAGGCATCCTGTTGACTAAATGACGAAAGGAAGAGCAGGCAAGAATTTTAGAGCAATCGCGTTCTGACACTTGTGCAGGCATCACGTGTGTCAGTGTTTCTTTTGTGCTCCTAAAACAGGCTGAAATAATCCCAGAAAGCAAGATGGATGCCAAGGGCAGCCTCAGCAGCCCACAGCCTCAGGGTCCTGCTGCTTGGGCCAGCCAGTGTCCTGGCTTCCAGCAAACAGAACGCAGTGCTCACACCTGGCCCAACCGTGAGAAACACAGGGTCCTTCCTGCCTCCCTTCCTTCTTCCCTCCCTCCATGCATCCCTCCTTCCTTTTTTCCCTCCCTTCCTTCCACCATTCTTTCCTTCCTTCCTTCCAAACTGTGGATAAAACCCAGTATCGTCACACTGGGTTTCATCCACAGCCACTTATTTCTTCTGAAATTTTGAGACAAATCATCACCAGGTCTGTAAATGCCCGAGGCTGGACTCTAACTTCACATCCTTCTGCCTCAGCCTCCCAGAGGGCTGGAACTATAGTTATGCTCCACCACAGCCAGCCCAGGGTTCATCTTTTATGATACAACAGTTACTTACACTGGTCTGAAATGGGGGAACTACATTTTGAAACAGTCTGAGATTTTTAAGGAAAATATCCACAAGTACCTACGTGTGCACCTGTATCATCTTACAGAGGGGAGAAGCTTCTCTGTGTGCTCTTTTGGCTGCTTGCCTCTTCCATCTCCAGGACATGTCTGGACTCATCTAGTTCCACTTTTTTTTTTTTCAGAGCCGGGGATTGAACTCAGGCCCTTGCAATTTCCAGGGAAGCACCTATTCCATTGAGCCATCTCTCCAGCCCCTCATCTAGTTCCAGATACATTGATAATTACTCAATGGCAAACAGGAGATGTCAATGGGGACCATGCCCCAACACGGACAGAGGACTCAGAATGCAAAGAAACCCATGTGGGAAACATGGGGGAGGGAGGTGTGACACTTCACTCTCCTTCGCTGCCCTCACTTCCCAAAGACCCGTGATATTCCAAAATAGAGGAGATTGACAAGTGGCTGCACTTTAAGATTCAATGGCTTGAACGGCAAAGCAGAATTAGAGAATCTCATGAAGAACCAGAACCAATAAATCAAGAAACAAAAGGAAAGTAAAGAGCTGATGTCAGGCTGTGTTAAGCCACTTTTGACTTAGGAGAAATTAAACTACAAGATGAAAGCTCCCATGTTGATATTGCCTGATGCACTCTGTGAGACAGGGCTCATCAACCAATGGGAGTTTTATAATCCTGTCCATTTTATTTATTTACTTATTTATGTTTTTTTTTTTTAAGATAGGGTTTCACTATGGAGTTCAGGCTGGCCGTGAATCTAGTGATCTTCCTGCCCCAGCCTCCTGATGGCTGGGATTACAGGTGTGCACCACCACAGCCAGCCAAAATCTTGTCCATTTTATTTTTTTAATTAATTTTATTAAGAAACAAATAGCAATGAGACAGTTTCAAAACTGATTAAGACAGTTTCAATAATTAATACATTGCATATTGTTGTCTTTGTAGTGGTTATTCATAGTAC
>NDGN011348068.1:0-11977 GCA_002564285.1 Tympanoctomys barrerae | reverse complement strand
TTTGGAGGTTTCCTATATGGTTTGGAGGTCACCCACCTGAGACCAGTTTTTCTCCCTGTATCAATACGACATCACTCTGCCAACTGTATCATAAACACACTGCAGTTGTTGAACAGTTCATGACACCATTTGAACAGCAATTGCGTGTTAGCATTGTAAAAAATAAACCTCTTTGTTTTTTGGTCTTTTCAGAAATTTTGAGACAGAGTATCACTATGTTACTAAATTGATCAGGATGAGCTCCAACTTTTAGTCCTCAGATTTCCACAGCACTGGGATCACAGGTATATACCATCACACCTGGCTAAACCTCCACTTTTTGTGACTTACTCAGTCTCCAGGATTCTGTGATAGCCTTAGGAATTAGACTAAAACAATCCCTTAAAACAGGACACAGTTACACTGAGTTTGTTTTAGTTCATATTTTCCTCAGGGTAGATCATTTGTGTAAATCAGCATTTCCCAAACTTGCCTAACCATAACATCAAAAAAAGCTGATTTGAGCCAAGGGATAGTCATGAGAAATTTTAGAATTCAAAAATTACTGCTAGGTCCAGTGAGATAGCTCAGTGAGCTAAACGCTTGCTTAAGTAAGCATAGGGGCCAGGATTTAGTCCCTGGCCCAGCAAGCCACACCAGCCATGTCCCCAGGCACACTGAGCTGTTGATGGAGTCCGGGCGTGGTGACGCGGGTCTGTAATCCCAGGACTAGGGAGGCTGAAAACAGGGGGATCACTATAGTCCCAACTGTGTAGTGAGACCCTACACACACACACACACACACACACAAATTACTACTAGATGAGTCTTAGTATAATGCAATCAAATGCGACCTGTGAGTTTTCCTTACCTTATCGCTGATATAGAGGAAAGAAACCCCCAACCTGAAAGACATCTGGGATGAGTTGTGTTCTCTAAAACCGAAGAATGAATTTTAGGAACAACAGCTATTAAGAGCAGAATATATTTATTGAGGGAAAGAAAGCTTCTGGCTGAGACAGGAACAGAAGGGACCTGAGTGGGTTGCCAAGGACCCTGCCTTTTCTAAGGGGTTTATAGAGCAAAATCACAAGGTGGGTGGGTCTAATGTGTTGAACCGTGAGAACTCCCAAAATGGGAATGAGGTGGGACAAAACTATGATCAACCAATAAGATTTCAAGTGTAATTGCTCAGGTAAAATTGATTAAATCAGGATCAAATGGGGAAGCAAGTCACATAACAAGGGGGCTCTTCCTGTAGGGGGTTAGGTTAGTGACTCTTTCTGGTTTTTTCAAGGTTATTGATACCTATTTAGAATATTAATCCCTAATGTCCATCCCCAGGGAGGTGTGTGGCTGCATTTGTTTAATCTTTTATCTTGAGGCCAGACCCCCACAGAGAGGCTGATGCTTGATGGTCACATAGCTCAGCCCCCTCAAGCCTCTGGAAGAAACCTGAGGTCCTAAAAAGTCAGGTGTCTTGCTCCTTTGTCATGATGGAGCCCACAGGTCAGAGAGCCTAAGGGTCAGCTTACCAAAGGGAAACAAAAAGTTATTATAGGTGTGGGGAATGCATTGTGATTTTGATGTGCTCTGGTGAAAAGAATGCTATGTGGAAGAGGCCAATCTCGGGTGTGAACAGCAAAATGTTCCCTGGGTCCTGTTTCCTTAGAAAGTCCAGCTAAGATGGATGTTAGTAATTCTTTCTCTGGAACTCTGTACTTGGAGTGTATGCTGAGGTTACTTCTGTAAAACTCAGAGAAAAGAACAGGATGTTCAGTATTACTGACATAGTATTAATATTGAAGTTCTTCACAGTGTCTATTGTTGTTATAGAAAAGTTTATCAGTGAGTCTCAAAGACAAGCTCATCAAGACCATTTAATTTCAGCTTGTCTTTTGGGAAAAAAATTTTTGGCCAGAGAAAATTTGAATTCTCCCTTCAAAATGAATGTCTATTTTCTGAAGGGCAGGGACAGGACATGGTAGGTGGTAGCCTAGTGGGCAACAGGCCCAGGACTTGGTTAAGTTGTGGTTTTTCTTTGTGATTCAACCTGTAGTTATCTTGTGTTTTCCTTCTGCCCACATCCCTCCCATTGCCAAATTAGAAAAGAAACGGAATTAAAATTCTCTGCCTGATCCTTGGTCTTCCCTTCCACAGTGGCCCAGGGCCCCAGGCCTGACTGAAGGAAGTGAATATTTTAGTTCTGGGGCTATTTCTGTTTGAGGAAACTGAAACAGCTGCCTTTTTGACATTTGAGGAAGCAAAGTCTTTTCATAGCTTTCCACAGTAACACAGACCTGTAGTTAAAATTTATGCATGACAGAGAAAGTGTTTAATTTGTTTTTCTTGGCTTTTCATTCACTTGGCAACAAACTGAGGTCACAAGAAAGCACAGACAAAGGCAGGCAGGACTGGTTCATTATGTATGTTCATTACACACCTGCAAGTCCTCAGACTTCATAGACAAAACTGGATTATAGTTTTTTTTAAAAAAAATTTAAAAAAAAATATGATTATCACTAACAAATTGTTTACCCATTGTAAACAATTTGGCTACCATTAATTCATTTTAACTGATAATTACTTATAACTCTTCAATGTAATAATTTTTATAGTTAACTAATAAAGTTGGTATATTTTAATCACACTTAAAATTTAAAAACGTGTTTTTAATTTTGCTATTGTCTCCATAATCTGATGTTTGAGGCCTAAAAGAAACATTTCTGGCCCCTGAAGATTTGGTAGGTACAGAGCTTACTACGGTAATTGTGCTGCATGCTATAACTGTAAGCATATACTGGAAATACCATTTTCTCCACTCTTTCTTCCATTTGTCCTTTGTAGAAAAGAAACTCAGATGAAAAGGGACCTAGCTATCTCTAATTTAAAGCTGGACTCACTGAATGTAGAAGAGCTTCACAAACTTGTAACTTTCAACATTTTCATCAATTTATTCTATTATGCCTCAACTTGCTGAGGGGATGGCTGGTGCTGGCTGGCTCTCAGGATCACCTCGCTCCCAGGGTCTCTTCCTCTCAGGACCTAAGTCTGTTCTATAAAACCCAACCCCTCATACACCTCTATAATCTTGTGCTAGGTCCTTTCATATTCACACTTGGTGTTAGTCAGCTTTCTCTCACTATAATGAAATGCCTGAGATAATAATTAAGAAAGAGAAATGTTTCATCTCCAATCATGATTTTGGAGGTTCCAATCCAAGATGAGATGGACCCATCACTTTGGGCCTCTGGTGGGAGCTCCAGATGGCAGTGGTGGAGTAAGGGGCACATAGCAAAGCTAGGTCTGAGGTCAAGAAAGGCCCCCAAATTTTCTTTTGCCTTCGGTGACTCTATAAACAATACTTTTGATCATTTTTTGAAAAGTAGGAAATATAATGATGCTGTCTGTTTGCTTTTAACATTCCTGTACAAACTACTAAAGGAAAATCTTGAGCTCCAGATACACATAAACAATCTAAAAGCTTCGAAGTATGAAGACAAATTAATAAAGGAAAATAAGGGCTCAAAAATTTAAATTCCCAGTTCGCAACACACACACAAAGAATCTAAAAGTTTCCACGTGTGTCTTGAAGGAGAATATTCTCTCCTCTAGCCATAGGGCTAAAATTGCCAAACCCCAAAACCGGCCCTCATTATATGATTGGCAGAATTGCAGCACACATTTAACCCTCAGGGTATTTGAATTGGAAGTGAAGTGCTGTCCAGAAAGGAAAGGAACACTATTCCAGGCACTGTCTTATACTTCACAGCAGTTCTGTGACTGAAGTTCCCCCTCACCCACACGCCAGAATGAAAACTGAACCCAGATCTATTTGTAAAAAAGGTTTATGATTTCTATTTTACTCTTTCTTTTCCTCCCTTTCTCCCTTCCTTCCTTCTTTTCTTTGTTTTCTTCATCCCTGGGTATGAACAAACACTTCTCTTTTTTGGTCTGTATGAGAAATCTTCCAGGGGCTAGGGGTATAGCTCAGTGGCAGAGCACTAGCTCAGCGTGCATGAGACCCTGGGTTCAATCCCCAGGACCACTAAAGGGAGATGAAAAGAATCAGCACTTTACGGAAGTTCTGACTATCAGTCAGGATTTTGTCTGCTTGCTTAAAAAATTACTGAGGAACAATGCCTGCCCAAGTTCTCTAAGTACCATTTCTCTTACCATTACAGATTTATTATATCATCACTATGGGGAGAGTGGTTATTTCCCAGTGTGTTCTTTGCACTGAAAACACATTCACTCTTCACACTACCTTCTATACTAGCACAATGTGGGTCCCCTCTGGACCCCCACACAGATCCTCCACCCGACTTCTCATGAAACTTCTTAGGAGAAGTTTTTCCTGAACAAGAGCTCTAGACATCACAGCCTCTTTTCTACTAAGGTTATTGGTGAGTAGGCCCCACTCTGCTCATAATGCCAGATATGCAACTGACCATCTGCACAATGAATCATGCGCAGGGGCTGAAGGAGTCCACAGCTCTCATAGGAGACAGTCAGTGATTAGTGACAATGCAGCAAGCTCTTACTATCTGAACTCACTTGGGCTCTAGGAATAGGAAGACAATAGCTGTGGGCTCCATCAGTAACTGTATGCTGCGATAGCAAACTGATTAATCACCAGAACTATGGTGGGGAATGGTGTCAGTGACTGTCAGTAACCTTCCTTAGAAGCTGTCCCAAGGCCTGACCCAGAGCGTATAATGAATGCTCATAGAAGAAATGAAGGTACGTGTGTGTGTGTGTGTGTGTGTGTGTGTAGCAGATCCATAGTGGATCAGTGAGAAAGTTACTTAAGCTTCCTGAAACCTCTAGCCTTGGAAGGCCTCACGGAGCAGTTAAACTGCAAACTCAAAAGTAGTCAAGGATGGGCAGGATATTCTGGGCAGAGAAAACAGCCTTTGCAAATCAATAGAAAGAGGGTTTCAAAGCACTGGAGTGAGTGTCCGGGGAGCAAGCAAGGATCAGTGCTGCTGCAGCAGACAGGAGTCCAGGCTGGGAAGAGGCAGCACAGCACCTCCCAGGACCTGAAGACCCTCTGCGTCTGGGAAGGAAGCACAATTCTGGTCTTGTAGCTTTGAGTTGTACCTAAGTTACCTTCCTCAGCTGCCTGAAAGTTGCTTTTGCAATGTGGTTTCCACAGCCTTGAGCATCCTTGGGAAGGTGGGGCTAATCACCTGCACACAAGCATTCTGTTGAGAAAAAAAAAAAAAAAACCTATTATGCCCCCCTCCTGTACCCACAGAGGGCAGGGGTACCTTATTCCAAATTGGTCCCTCAGATCTTTAAGGAAGACGTTGACTAATTTACTGCAAGTCTCTGACTTAAGGACATTCAAGTCGTGAACTTTCATAGGTGCACTATGTAAGAGTTATTGTTGGAGTGCGAACAAATCTGACTTATGAATGTTCTCTCAGAATGGAACTTGTTCATAAATCAGGGACTTACTGTAATCATTAATAGAATAACTTTATAATTGAGACTAAAATAAAAGGTAAATACCTTAAGCCAGCCTTGCAATGCTATGTCTTACCAAATTCAAGGCTGGAATTACTCCTATGAGGCAGTACCCCACACCTCCTCAATGGGGCCAGAACAGGATTCCAAGACAGAAGCACTAAGCACCAGGGTGATCAGCCCAAGGCATTTATCAGAGACCTTACTTATAGTGAGGCAGCAACAATCCTGGCAAAGGACAGTTACAGAAAATAATGTTCTATCTAGGTGTGTCCAAAATAGGATGGGGTTATGGAGTGTATAGGGAGAAGAGATTTGTCTCATGACCCCTGAAAGATGTTTCAGATAACAATCTAAACACCTTTATCCCAAAATACCTGGTAATATTTAAGGCCAAGGATTCAGTTCCAAAAAATGTGCAGCTGTCCAGATCATAAAGTGGTCAAGGTATGTTGTGTTATTTGATCAAGACAGAGAAAAAGTTGGAGGACACTGAAAAAATCCATATTGGCCAAATAACACTTGACCAAAAGCGTAACTGGTCCAAAACCTTCATGCAGGAAATAATTTCTGTTTTTTTCCCCCCTAGGGCTTATCTAATAGTCTAAACAAAATTCTGTCTTTCTAAAAAGTAGTCAAGTTATGCAATATAGTTAAAATACTGTTGATCCATGCTCCAATTAGATTTCTCTATCATCCCAGATCACTGCTATTCATCTCAGTCTTATTTATCTCAAACAAGAAAAAGATTATGGCTTTACTTTTATTATTTAGGTGAGACAAAATGTTCCCTGAGTTCCCATCAAGTTTTGATTTTGTCAAACAAGCATAATCCCAGTTCTCATAAAAGCTAGTCATTCTGCTACTACCTGTAACAACTACCCAAATGTCTTGTTTTTTCTTCTGAGACAGGGTCTTTTTTTTTTTTTGGCAATACTGGGGATTGAACTCATGACCTTGAACTTGCCAGGCAAGCACTTATTCTACTGAGCTATCTCCCCAGCCGGAGACAAGGTCTTACTGTGTAGTTCAGGCTGGTACTGAACTCATGGTGTATCCTAGGGTGGATTTGAACTGGTGGAGGTCCTCCTGTCCTGTCCCCACCTCCCGAGCACTGGGATAATAGGTGTGCGCCACCATGCCTGACTGCAACTACTCAAATATTTTAAGGTTTAACCAACACAAACTCATTTAACTCACCCTTATTTGCCTTTAATGATAACCCATGTTGTTGAGTTTCTGGGAATGATCTGAGCTGGCCAGACTCTACTGAAGGTCATGGATAGCTGAATTGCTTGAAGATGAACTTTCAAAAGTGAGCCTAAGACTAACTCAGAGTTAGCCTTTGTCTTAAGAATGTAAGACAGTGGGTTTTATGTTATATGAAAATGACTGTTTACTAAGACATACTCAGTCCTCTGACGGAGATTTGCTTTTCATGACCCTTTCATTTCTGGTCCCAAAGCCTCAAATGGAATGTGAGGTTTAACTAAACTAGCAGGTCAATTACTGTGTGGCTTCAGGAGTCCATGAATTAAAGACAGAAAGAACCTGCCCTAGAGAATCTCCAGGCAGAAACAGCTGAATATCAAAGGCTGCAGTTGACCCTCCAACTAGGGAAAAGGCAGACAGCATGGAAGGGTCCGAAGACAGCCATTGGCCGAGATCAGGAAAGAAAACGTGGTGGATGAATATAAGATACAGCCTGTGGTATGGTATTTTCAATTAACATTAATCTCATATTTTCTATGCATAAATTTGGAAAAGTAATGTCTGTTTAATTCAAATGATGCATTGTGATACCTCTTCCCTGAGCAAAGGCGAACTAAGACGGTCATCAAAGTACATTATCATTCAATCCCCGGTTCTGCCAAAAAAAAAGAAAGAAAGAAAGAAAGAAAGTACATTGTCAAAATCATCTATCTCAATACATTTGTCCATTCTTCATGTTTGCAAAATGGCATTGGTATTAATGAATGTTCTCCTTGGGAATGAACCTGTTCCTGCTCCCCATTCTCTGTACAGACCTGTCTATATACTCTGACTTATGTTGTCCTTTTTTTTTTTTTTGGTACAGGGTCTCATTATGCAGTTCAGACTCATTGTGATAGCCCTGTCTCAGCCTCTCTAGTGAGGAGATTACAGGCATGCACCATCACATCTTGTTCTGGGGCCTGCATGGTATACCTGTGGTTCCAGGTTGGCACTGCGTGAGGTACCAGGGATTGAACTCTGAACCTTTCACTTACCAGGCAGATGCTTATGCTGCCATGCTATCTCTGGAGCCCTGATGTCCTATTCCGATAAATACATACTGAACATATTACAAGAGAAATTATGTTATGGGTTGGATAGAGACTATTCCTTAAAGGCCTCATGTACCCCAGTGGGGCTTTAGGAAAGTGACTGAATCATGAGAGTGACATAGCTGGCTTGCTGTCGGAGGGTGGGGTCTGGTCAGAAGAAGTGGGTCACTAGGGGCATGAACTGGGGATATTTATCTCTGTCCCCAGCTTCTAGCTTGTCTCTGAGCAACTTTCATCTGCCCCTGCCTTTCTACCACATCATTCCTGGGTTTAAGCCCGCCAAACATGGGCAATGTCTGACTTGTGAGCCAAAATAAACCTCTTCTTGCTTAAGTTATGAATTTTAGGCATTGTGTCACAATTATGGGAGATGCCTAAGATGAGTGATACAAACAGTAGAACACTGGGCCCCTTACCTAAAAGAGCCATCCGTCTTGAAAAATCAGATAAGCTGTAAATGCCTAGCTCCTCATGGAGAAAAGTAACCTACAACAAGAAACATACTATTTATTATCTCAGTTAAGTCATTTTTGAGAGGAGGCATATTAATAATTATACTGGGTAGTAGGAGTACGCTCCCATAAGGAGAACTGATCTGGATAACTGAAAAACCCTTGTTAGCTAGCAACAAGAGGAACAGGTGTTTGTATATCTGGAGCAGAAAATGGTATAATAGAAATTAGTACTCAGGAGTTAGGATTCTATTAGGTAGTATAGACAGCAGCCCCAAAATGGTGCTGGAAGCCCAAAACAACTCTGCTGAGTCACTACCCTTCAGGGATCTTGCAAAAACATTTGGCTGATAACCTTTTGGCTATTTGGGACCTCCTTAGCGCATGATCATGTAGGCCATTAGGTCAAGGGCCCATGGGCCTCACATGGACACCAAGTGTTATGCTTTGTGTCTAGTTGTTCCTGCAAAGCTTCATGTAGTCAAGAGGCAGTTTGTGGAGTCTGTGGTTGATTCTTGATCCAATGCTTGGATTCCAAGTGTGATTGCCCCGCTCTGGCAGTAGTGTGGGTAATTTGCATTACAATGTAAGGAGGGGAGAGGGGCTGGCTGGCTGGCTGCCTGAGCTGCTGCCATGATTTTGCTCTTGCCACCACCACAAACAGCTGCTCTGTGCCATGTGCCACTCTGCCTTGGAGCCAGCCAACTATAGACTGAAACTTCCACTAACTCTGAGCTAAAAATAAACTTTTCCTTCCTTAATGTTGGGAGTTGGATCTTTTTGTCCCAGCAGTGAGAGAAGAGTAACTGAAACCCCATGGGAACACTGCATTGATTGGACTCTAAGAAACCCCTGTGTACTCTACTCTCAACCCCTTCCTGGCTGACAGGAGGTCCATGTCCTTGTCATTATATTTTTTACTCTCTTGCCTTTTAAATAAATTTGCTTGCACCCTATTTCCTTCATTGTAGTTTTATTCTTCCTCACTGTGAGACATGACCTGGCATTTCACTAACAATGGAACAAGGTAAAATCAATCTGTGTGATGGAGAATTTGATATTCTGAGGGGAAAAGCCCATAGTCTTGGGAAGAAAGCAAAGGTTTGGGTGCGGGTTGAAGTGGTTCAGAAGAAGAAAAGGCCTCTGGTAAAGGCAGCAGAAAAGAGGTTGTGGGAGTAGGGCTGAGGTCAAATTAGTCCAGTGAAGAAGTTTTTAATTGCCTGCTATGAGGCAAACAATGGAAACAACTTCCAGCTTCTCTTCTGCAAAATCCTAAAGTCCTTGGTAGAAGCAATGATCATTACTGTTCTTTTGTAAATGGATTCTTTGGGGAAGCAATTACAGATTATATGTTCTGCTCTTAGGACTGTATGGGACAAAAATCAGACCTGGTGTGGTGGATTAACTGGGCAACTTCTAATACCAGCTGAACTGAATCAGCAAGGTTCTAGTGTGGGTGAATCACCTGAGTATTACTGTCCATAGTGTAAAAAGAGAACAGGAGGGGAAGATGGTGTGCTGTTGATCCTCCTGGAGGAGCTTGATGTGCTGATTTTCCTGATATAAACTCAGCTATTGTCATCCTCGGAGGAGCTCAGGTTCTCCCTGTTGCTGAGTATGGCTGCAATTCTCTTCAACGGAGCTCTGGTCCCTACTTGGAATGTTGCTTCTGTCGCCAGTACACATTTCTCAGCCTGCTGGCTCAGATCCAGCTGGTGTAGACTTTCTAGCTTCCTTTGGTTCTTCCCTGGTACAGATCTTTGGTACAGACTTGCCTGAGACATTTTAATGGGTTCTAGGCCTCCAGCTGGACCTGTGAAGGATATTGCAATAGGTTCTAGTACCTCAGCTGGACTCATGGAGGACAAGAGTGGCTATGGAATTTGCAGTTGCTACTGCTTTGGAATCCAGGCCCTTAACTGGGTTCTTTGGGCCTCTAGTGTATGGACAGATCTATGGGTGAATATTATAAGATAATCTTATAAGTTATGTGTCCTTTATTAAACTGCTTTCCTTGTAAGCCCTTACTACAACACATGGGTACCAGAGCTAGAGTGTAGAAGATCTACATCTGGGTCAATCAATAATGAACCCTTTGAGTGTGAACCCTACTACACACTAAACACTTCACTAAGGTCTTTCCACACACTTTCACTGATCCTTCAGACCTAGTTCAATGCCAAAGTATTTGTGGACTGTGTGTACCATGGGAGGCAAAACAGGAAGATAGGAATTTGGTTTAGAAGAGTCAAAAAAGACTTCAGGAGGTCTGCAGGAAGAGGGAGAGAGAAGGGAAGACATCCAGTAGAAGCAACATGAATGAAGGTCAGAGAGGGATGACCTGGCATTTGCAGGGAGACCAGGAAAACCTGCTCTACAGAAGGAGGGATATACTAAGGACAGAGGAAGGCAGCTGGGTAGAAGTGTCAGGGTGAACATAGTCAACAGGCTTAGAGAAAGGAGAAATGTCCTGCACTGCCTGTTCCCCCAGAGCTGCAGGTCTGCTTTTGTGGCCAGAAACACAGTCCCGCCTCTCCCACATGTGCTGGAGCCTGAAAGAGTCCCTTGAAACTCTCAGGTTTTGTTTCCAATGTTGGTTTTGCAGCTTGAACCTGTTCTCACCTCAATCTGGAAGTGGTTCTGAGTCCTGTGCCTGGTATTGACACTAAAGTATTTTGTGTCTGAAGTGATACTCCAAACCCTCAGCCTCTGCCAAACTTCTTCTGACTCTAAGATGACAGGTTTTGGGCAGGCGGAAACAGCAGGTCCAACTCCCTCAAGTACGTAGTCACCTACTTACAGATTATAATTAGCTTCAGACCCTTTTGTAGGTAAGTTGTGAAGCAAAATAATGGGAACTAGAGTATCATCAGTGCCTTCCATGAGGCCCCATCCCAAGCTCTTGCTTCCACCCAAAAGTAACCACCCTTCTACACTCTAGTATATATATATATATATATATATATATATATATATATACTAGTAAACATCTAATTATGCATAATGTTTATACACAAATATACATATATATTAAGTAATGTTTAAATCAGGTTAAACAGATCTCCTCAAACATTTCTTTGTGCTGAGAACTTTCAAAATCCTTCCTTCTAGCTTTTGAGATGTACAGCACATAATTATTATCTATACTTACCCTAGTTTGCAATATCAGAACTTCTTGGTTCTATTTAACATAAATTAGCATCCTTAGTTTTGAACTTCATAAACATCTTTCTTTTTATAGGCTTCTAAACCTCCTTTTCTCACTCAACCTTCTATTGCTGATTGTACCATGTTGGTATTATATAGCATGCTCACTCCTAAGTGATTTTCCATTGGCTAAATCTCAGTTTTTTCTCCATCATTCTATCAATGAAAATTATTATTATTTTTTAAAAAATTTGACTCTGAGTATGATTCCATCACAAGAGCTAAAGAAAATAGGACTCTCTGTTGCTTTAAGGCGTTCACCCAGGTTAGTAGCTGCACTGCAGCACAAGAAGTTAGTAAGCGCCCCAAAACCACAGGAATATAACCTAAACAAGGAAGCAAACAGATGAAAGACAGAAGTTGGGCAAGCTAGGGTGGCCCTCTGGAGCAGAGGCCAGGGCCTTTTTTCTGAAATGAAAGGTTACACTTGTGCACGCTTAAGCCTGTGATCCACGGGGTCTTGCTGCTTTCTCAGATGCTGTCAAGGTATCTTTCTTTGGCTGGGGAGACAGCTCAGTAGAATAAGTGCTTGCCTGGCAAGCACAAGGTCCTGAGTTCAAT
>NDGN011348064.1:0-17664 GCA_002564285.1 Tympanoctomys barrerae | reverse complement strand
GGGGGCTTTTAGTCAGATTTATGTTGAGAATCAAGAGCAAAGAGCCCAGCAGGATGATTTAAAGTGCTGTGGTTTTGGCCAGAATGGAAGCGCCAGGCTGTGCACTACAAATAGAGAGCTGAAATTTGCATTGCTCAGGGGGTACAGGACACTAGAGATGTCCTGAGGGCATTACAGGAGGTGACAGGTTCTTGCCTTCACAGCCTCAGAACTGCAAGAATGAGGGATTGTGCTCTCAGGAGAAAGCTGCAGAGCCCCATCTTCCAGAATGGAAGTGATGGCCACACCATATTCAAGAACAGTGCCTACATAGAGAATTTATTCTTAGAAATCAGGGTGAGAATGCTCAGCAATCCAAGCACTCAATATCTACATCCAGAAGAGAAGAAAGCCTGGCTACTGCTCCAGCTGGCAGCAGACCTTGGCATCATCCATGTGGTGTTGATTTTAGGTACATTCAAAATGTAGGAGTTCTGAGTTTAAGAAGGTTTCCACCGAGATTTCAGAAGGTGCTGTGCCCCTGGGAGGAGAGCGTGTAAAGCTATTAGAAGCCTGTTCAATGGAAACCTCCAAAGTTTGTAAAGGTGCAGAATGTAGATTCACTGAGGAAAGCTACAGAAAGGAATAAGGCAGACTTGAGAGAAAAACCGTAAGAGCTACCAGCATAAGTGCCATAGGAGTGGAGCCATGTAAGGCTTTTGGAGCTCACAATCCATTAAGGCTGCTTTGGATGTTCCACATGGACCTACAGGACTTAATGCTTGCCCTTCTAGATTTTGGACTTGTTTTGGTCCCAGTGGTTTGCATCCTGCTGTGAGTACCTTTTGAAATGGCAATGTTTGTCTTGTGCCTTTGAATGTTAGAAGAGTTTAACTTTCATTTGTACAGGGGCTCACAGCTGAGTTGGCCTTACATCTTGGAGAAGATTTGGGACTTAGACTTCTTAGCACTGCTGACACTGTTAGGACTTTAGCAACTCTTGTTGATAAACTAAGTGCCTTTTGCATACAGGGTTGTGCATGAGTCTGCAGGGGCCCAGGAACAGAATATTATGGTTCTCATGTAATATAATGTTGATAGACTTAACAGTGATTCTTAGTGATAGTTAAACCTGTGTTATAATGTTGAAGTTGTGAAATGTTAATAAGCATGTCTTTGTACCTGGAAATTGGTTTAAAGAAATATGTGTAGTTGCCAAATTGACAAGGAGTGGATTGCAGTTATACATTGTATTGCCTTGGGAAGTTGAAGGCTTGACTGGGTTGGCTGGGCAATTCCACACCCTGGAGCATGGGGGGGGGCCCACCCTAGAGTGACTCAGCACTTAGAGGGCATACAGAGGGGTTGAGAAAGGATTCTGTGCACCATTTCCTTGGAGGAGCTCCTGGGTGTAGGTGATGTGAGATAAATCAGTCCACATATGTGATCACAATTGTCTCCATAATGTAAGAACATGAAAGAGCAAATAAAATCTGAAAGGTTCTTACATTATGGAGACAATTATGATCACATATGTGGACTGATTTATCTCACTTGTGAGTGTAGCCTCTAGTTGTATCCATTTACCTATAAAAGCCTCAAGTTTATGTTTCTATATAGCTGGGTAATATTCCATAGTATTAAAAAAACACATCTTTCATGTTCATCCTTAGTTGATGAGGACTTGGGTTTCCAAGATTTGGCTATGACACAGTGTGCTGCTGTAAACATGTGTGCACATATATCACTGTGGTGTGATGTTTTAAGCTCTACTGGAAAAATATCCAGAAGGGTAATAACTTTGTTAAATGGGCTTTCTAAACCTAGTTTCTAAAGCAATCTCCACACTTTTTCATAGCAATGGTACCAGTCTACATTCCCCACAACAGTGGAGGGGGGTTCCTTTTTTCCCACAGCCTCTCCAGCACTTGTTATTAGTTAATTTCTTATGATAGCATTATTTCTGGCATGAGATGGAATCTCAGTGTTGTTTTAATTCACAATTCTCAAATTACCAGCGCTATGGAACATTTTTTCATGTATTTATTTGCCATTTGTATTTCTTCCTCAGAGAAGTGTTATTTACCTCAGATCCCCATTTTTAGATATGATTTTTGAATTTTGAGGCCCTTTTTTGTTCTTTATATATTCTAAATATAAGTCCTTTTTTCTATAGAATTAAAATTACAATTCTATGAGAAAAGAGATCAAAGAGGACTTCAGAAAATGAGATGTCCCCTGCTCATGAATAGGAAGAACCAACATTGTAAAAATGACCATGGTCCCAAAGCTGTTATACAGATTTAATGTAATCCTGATCGAAATACCATCAGCATACCTCATAGATCTAGAGAAAACATTCCTAAAATTCATTTGAAACCAGAAAAGCTCAAGAAGAACAAAGGCAACCCTAGCCTACAAAGACCAGACAGGAGGTCTCACAATCCCTGACTTGAAATAATGCTACAAAGCTACTATGATAAAATCAGCATGGTACTGGCAAAAAACAGACCTGAGGATCACAGGAACAGATAGAAGATGCAGACACCACTATGCACATACTCATCCACCTTATCTTTGACAAAGGGGCCAAACATGTTCACTGGAAGAAAAATAGCGTCTCTAACAAATGGTGTTGGAAAAACTGACTTTCCACACGCTGAAAACTGAAACTAGATTCAGGTCTATCACCATGAACTAAAGTCACAATGGAGTGAAGCTGTAAACATTAAAATAGAAATACTAAATGTACTAAAAGGGAAAGCAGGTAGATTTCTTAAAGACATAGGAGTAGGCAGAAAGTTCATGAACAAAATTCAGACTGCACGGGAAATATTTCAAAGCGTCACAACTGGGATCTCTTCTTATTGCAAACTTTCTGCACTTTAAAAGAAATCAACAATAGAGTGAAAAGAAAATCCACAAACATGAAAGAAAACTTAACCTTTCCTCCTTAAAAACTTAACTGTAACTTGGGGATGGCAGGTATTTTGTCCAAGCAAGGAAAATGTAGCTGAGACAACCTCCAACCAGGCTTCACTGCCCAACATCACAATGAGCTATAAACTCACCAGCAGACCTAGCCAATGATCAGAATCACAACCCTGTGATCTACTGACCTACTCAAAGCCCCCCTATGGCGACATGAGGCCTTTGGGAGGTGCCTACATATAAACTGCAACAACTGCACTAGATATTATAAATAACCCGCAGGTAGTATAACATAGGAATGTGTGACTAGATTATATCAAAATTCTACACCCTTTTATGTGGAACTGGAGGACCTATAGATCACTGCACTTGTGGAAAAACCAAGTCATTCAAAGATACCAAAGGACAACCGTATTGCAGGGTTGACATGACAGCTATTGCTACTCGTCCACTGCCATCACGGGTACACAGGTCTGGAGTAGGACCTGTTTGACAGACATGAGCTCGGTGTGCTGTATTCTGCCAAGCAGATGCGTCTGTGATACACACGTGACAACTGGTCACAGCAAGCCATGGAGTCTGTGAGCAGCAGACAGCGGAGGTTGCGCCCCAATCACTTCAGACTCAACACAAGAATACGATGCAAAGGGAGACCTCTGAGCAGGCTTCGTGAGTGGGACGCCAGGGCATCCCACAGCGCACGGCCAGAGGGAATGTCCCGCCCTACTTCAGTGCGTCTGCAGGAAGGACAGAAGCAAGATTACTTTAAGCTGCGTCCCTGGCAGGTGCTCCTCAGACTCAATTAACAAACATTGATACAAAGGACTCCAGCAAGACAGCTCAAATAAAAATGGACTGAGGACTCAAAACCAATTACCAAAGCATAATCTCGCTCAGATAGGCACACTAAGAATAATGGCTCACCACAAGAAGCCTGTGCGCTGTAGACACACTGCAGAAGGCTGCATAATTAAGTATAGCTGCCAAGTCACATTTATCTTCCTGGCAATTTGCATCTGAGGGTCCACCTGGATAGCCGAAGGCCTAGAGTTGGTGCACATTGTGGGAGTCAGAGGCTCAAGACCCACAAAGCAGCAGAATTCCAATGAGCATGTTGTACCACCAATGAATCTCGATTCTTCAAATTGGTTTGCACCCCGACATTAGCTTAGAAGGAACCACATGCTTTTTTCTTCCCGTTCTGGAAAACCATCTCTTTTCTCTTGACATGTCTAAGTCCTAGACTTTGTTCAAGGCCTAATTTACATGGAATCCCTCTGTGAATCTCCTCTATACCTTGACTTTTCCATCTTAAAGATGAGGGTAAGGAGAGCATTCACCTCCTTGGATTATTGTGAGAATGTGTAAGGGTAACCAGTGGTATCTCAAACACTGTGACATACAGTGATCTCTCAACAGATGCCAAGTATTACTTTATTTGCTAGTTCTCTGTCCAACACTGGTTTGCTTTCTCCCAGCTGACCATATCTTCTAGCACAAAGCACTGGTCACCTCTGCTCCTAAGAGTGTCAGGGCATCTCCCCACTGTGCCTTCAGTCCCTCCCGTGCCGTGTCTCCCAAGCTCCAGGACCCTAGGTGGCTGACACTCTTAAGTCCTCTGGTCTCACTCCATAGAAGATGTTCCAGGTAGTGCAGATAAGGATGCTTCAGAGCTGGACACACTGCAAGCTTCCTTTAGAAAGGACAGTGAGGGGAGAGAGGCCAGAGAGGTGACACGAGTGTGGGCTGGGCTGGGCCATATGCATCTGGCTGGGTCACTCGTAACGTGAGTAAAGCACGTTACTCCCTGCTGGGGAGAGCTTGCTTCTCACTCCCCGCACAGCACCACACACCCTCAGACTGGCCCTCCCACTCCTGCCCTTTCGTCTTGGCTATCCTCAGGCCCAAGGCAGTATCAACCCTCACATCCCCAAGTTTCCCTCAAAATCCTCAGCCTAGACCTTCCCTCATGCTCAAGCGTCAGATGATGGCAGTTTTAGGTGTCATCTCTCATTCACGTAGAGTAACACTATTAAACAAGAACCAAAACAATGACTGAATATAAAAGATACGACAAGTTCATGAAGGGGCTAGCAAAAGTCCTGATGGGTGTGTCAATAAACCTACTAGGTAAATGTGTGCATGAATTAATTAATTAATTAATGATGGTTTTTCCAGCCACTGCCACTTACTAGAGGCAGCTCCACATTCACTAAGGATTTTTTTTTTTTTTGTTTGTTTGTTTGTTTGCAGAACCGGGGATTGAACTCAGGCCCTTGCACTTGCCAGGCAAGCACTTATGCTACTGAGCTATCTCCCCAGCCCCTCCCTAAGGATCTTGATGGACCAAGATGAGGCATGATACTGGAAAAATGCTAATTTTTTTTTTTTTTTTTTTTTTTTNATTTTAAGGAAGGGTCCAGGGTATTCAGGGTCTCACTACTAGATAGGACTCACCATGATCCACCTGTTTACAGCCTCCCAAGAGGTGAGATTACAGGCATGTGCCATCATGCCCAATCTCAATTACCTCTCAGCAAGCCCAGAAGGTGGGGCCAGCACAGCAGGCCCAGGGATCAAACCCCTGGCCCCTGCAAAAAATGGTAAATTAAATGCGTGCTTTTGTTTACACATATTTTACCTTCATCATAAACATACAGTAAAATGTGAACAACCTTAGTGATGCCATTAACTCATATGCATTAATTTCTGGGCATATAAACAGGATGACGATGATTAGGACTGTGATGGCGGCAGTCCTGAGCATCTGGAGGGCGTGAGCACTCGCGATAGCACACGTTACCGCGAGAACTCCTGTGCGCAAGCACAGTGATGGTGAGTTACTTCCCACGGCTAACAGCGATGGAGCGGCAAAAGCATCTGGGAGCGGGCACTGCCCGGCATGAGCTGTGGTCATGTACCCTGCAGCCTGACTGAGTTCTGTTTTCAGGCATGTAATCTACCACAGGTTAACATGGTGTGTGGCGTGTTCTGCTCTGGGTTGGAGAATAAGTGTTGGGGCAGCGCCGGGAGAGATCCGTGTCTATGAGGCTGTTTCCAGAAGAGATCGGCATTGAACCAGCAGGCTGAGAAAAGCACACAGCCTCCCGGATGTGAGCGTGCACCATCTGCCCCTCTGAAGACGTCTGAGAGCAGAAAGGTAGAGGAAGCGTGAGCTGTCTCCCTGCCTAAAGGCTTGAGCTCAGACTTGGGTCTTCTGCTCTGGGACTGGAAGTGTACCCTCCCACTCCTGGTCCTCAGGTCTTTAGATCTACATTGGAATACCATGAGACTTTTCAGGCTCCATAATTACACATTAGCCAATTCCTTATGCTATAGATAGATAGATGATAGGATGCACCGCATGCCTGTGTGTTTGTGTATATGCTGTTTCTCTGAAGAACCCTAACTGATACGGGTATTTCGGCATCAGAAGTATAGTGGGTCTGGGACAGCACTGCTAGGATGAGTTTTCTGGACGGGCTCCAAACTTCCTGGAGTGAGCCCTCTAGAGAAGATCTGAAGATGCTAATGACTCTACTTTAAGTAGTGAAGAGAACACTGACAGTCCATGACAAGAACTGGCAATAGAAACATACGTCTGCCCTGTGTAGTCCCAAATGGTCACTTATACAAAGCTAGGAAGTAGGTTAATATTTACAAACATTGTTTGAAAACCAATAAATACTCACAGATTAGCTGGATGCTTCTAATACTACTGGACAAAGTGGTGAAAGAAAAGGATGAGCTCAGGGCCTTGACTATCCAGCTCGTAGGAAGCCTGATTTGAGGGCACCTATGCCCCCGGACAGGAGAGCCGTATCTCCTGAGGCCACACAGTTAAGCTCACTGAAAACCAAACACAGAATCTCATCCTGCAGCTTGCTGAGGTGCCAGAATGGAAAGAGCCACAAGGAGTTACTTCTGGCCTAGGTGCAGAGAACGCAGCCCAGAAGCCAGGACAGCGGGCTCGCCAGGCTGGGGGCGCCTCTGTCTGAGCGAGAGGTGTGAGCATCCTTAGCGAAGCCCGCGAAGCCCAGGAAGCACTGAGGAGGCAGAGCCGGGAGAATTCAGCTACGCGGGAACACAAGGTCCTTCCCGGGGAAGCGCTCCTGCACACCGCACTGGAAGGGGCAGCACAGCGTATCTGCAGTGTGGTGCCCATCAACAACATGCCAATATTAATGGCCTACATTTGAGCACACTATTTATAAAGAAAAATCTTCCCAAGAAGGCAGCCAAGACATTCTCAATTCGGGAAGAGAGGCCCAAAGCATGCTGAAGTCAGAGTAAAGGCGGAAGCGGAACCACCAGGCCTGAGCACCAAGCCGCTCTGCAATTAAAACAACTTACAAGAAAACAGAAAGCAAGGCTAGGTGGCGGCTCCTGTTTCTAAGAACCCCACAGTCAGATTCCTGCATGCTAATGAATACAGAAAGGCTCAGGGTTATAAAACAAGATGAATACCACCCCTCATTAGTGCTGCATTTGATAGCTGTGTAAAAGGAAGAAAATGATCCACTTAAAAGGATCTTTAACATTGATGGGTCAATTTTGGCAATTACAGGATTTACACAGATAACTTTGCATCCCATTGAAATGAGCCACAGCCAACACTGTTTTCACTGTTAGCTGAGACCAACTGGCTCCTGAAGGCCTGGACACTCGTTGTAGGGGAGGCCCCAGCTCACATGTCACCTTCCAGCCAGGGCTGGGATGAGGGTGAAGCTCTAAAGAAGGGATCTGGGCTGCAAATGCAGGAGGCTCTGGCGAGACACTGGAAGCTGCCGCCCCATTAATATCACACATAGGGGACTTCATGCCCCTCCAGTCCCAGCCGCAGCCAGCATCCAGTACCCCAAGCACTTTCTTCTCCTCTGCTTCTCATCTACATGCCAGCCTGGCACCCCTGCAGCACCCTTGGCATCCAACATACTCAGTTACTTGGGTCCCAGGCACATTGGCTGCTGCCTCTTGTCCCCACATCTGACCCTGCTTTGTAGCAAGGACATGTTCTGTCCTGTCCCCATGCCTGAAATCCCCACTTCGTGCCCCTGTGCATGACACACACTTGCTTTCTAAAATTGTGGTTGTTAAGTGGAAATAAAACAAAGATGGGGAGCCTCCTGTAAGAACAGAACAGCACGGCTCTGAGCAATCCGTGAATCGGTCACTATTCCTCAGGGGTCACTGTGTCTGAACAATGACCATTCAGTGCTACAGTCAGTTCACTGCTCACTATTTCTACCAGTATTACAGTACACAGAACCAGCTCCCGGTGAGTACCCAGCACGTAGACACCCTGAAAGAAACCTGGGGCAAAAGGGAAGAAAACCGCCACGCTGGTAAAGAGCAAATCAGGACATACGAGCTCCGTAAGCATCAGGACCACCCTTCCACATGCTCAAGAAAACAACTGGAAATAAAGAACACCCGGAGCAAGCGCCTCCAGCTGATTTCAGCCCTCCCCACGCTAGCCTCGGAAGCCAAGCTTGTTTCCACTTTCCAGTAAGGCCCCGGCAGGAGAGCACTGGAGGCCACCGAATCAGGGCAGGAATTTACTAACTTGCTAAGAACCAACACGTTTAGCAAGCTCAGCTTTTCCTAAGAACCAAAAATGCTACTTTATGCGGTCTAACAGAGGCACTAGATGTATGTGATAATCCAGATTAATACTCCCAAATCTGATTATTCTAAAGAGAAAAGAAGGCCCTGTTTCATCAAATCCAATAAATCTATTCTTTAAGATTTTCAACACAGGGGATGTAGCTCAGCGACCTCAGCACCTACCTGGAAAGCATAAGGTCCTGACCTTGATTCCTAGTACAAAAAAGTAAAAAGATTTTCAACAATTTATTTTACAGAAATACACATCTGTTACATAGTTATCCTGACAGTTTCTACCATATTAATCACCAAATTTTGTTACATAAATGCCTGTCTCCTTTGCTTGAATCTACGTCTACTTCTTTAGGGGGAAAAACCTGAATATGAACTTTATTTTTATTTATGTTTTGGCAGAACTGGGGATTGAATTCAGGCCCTTGCGCTTGCCAGGGAAGCGCTTATTCTACTGAGCCATCTCCCCGGCCCCTGGATATGAACTTGAAGTGAAAGTTCAGGTTACTGCCTCTACGGGAAGCACTCCGATCACACCTCTATGCATTCTTCCACCTTTTCCTGAACTATTTAGCTACCTAAGTTCCTTTTCTTTTTCCTTTTAGCTTTAGGTGTCTTCCTCACTCTCTTGCCTTTCACCTTTCAGGGGTGATGTGGAGGGTGCCTGGCACCGTGCGTGATGGAGACCGACTCTCCCAGCTCTCCATCCCTCCCCACCCTCGAACGCAAGGAAAAGGATCGCTGCAGAAGTGACCTCCGGAGTGCAGCAGTATCCTGCGCGGTGGCACGAGAGCTCGCTTCCTCCGCGCACGGCCTGATTTCCTTGTCAGATGCGCCGTGTTTGTCTTGTGGGTTCAGGTTAAGAAAACATCACGTTCCTTCAAGGTCCACCTGGGAAAGGCTCTCCGGATGCACACGCTGCTCCCCGCAAAAGCCCAGCTTTTCATTCTCTTCCTATCTTAAGTTGACCACTTCTTCTATTCTTCAAAAAAACAAAGGTTTACTCACAAATTTCTAAAACCTGACTGCTCCAGACTTTTCAAGGGTGTCCCTCTTCCAGCCTGAAGACGTGCTACTTTTCCTGTGCTGAGGATTGTTCAGCAAGCCACTTTCCTTCCCCGGTTCTCGCTTTCTTCACCTCTAAAGCCTCTGGGAAAGGCTTGATAATCCACATTTCTCCTAGCAGGAAACAGCAGTGATTTAGGAGAGAGAATTTCAGAAGGAAGAGATTCACAAGGGGTCGGGGCAAGACCTCCCGTCCAGAGAAGTGGAAACCTCCCGATTCACACTCGACCCGGCTTCTGCCTGGACTTCCCACCCACCTTCCTGCTTTTCTGCCTTTTTCCCCTCCTGCCGCTACGTGGATCCACCATGTGCCAGGCACAGCGGCGGGCAGGGAGGGGCCGTGCTGTGCAAGGCAAACGCCCGACCTCCATGAATCTGCACTAATGCAGTAAGCAAACAACCCCTGCATAAGTCATAAAACAAAATGACTACAAGCTACATGCTCATAAACACTCAACAAGGGACCGACAAACTGCCCAGCCTGGAAACCTCTCTTCCATAGGATTTCCACAGCATACCTCTCTGGAGAAGAGAGACTTAGGTTGAAGAGATAAAAGATATAAAAGCACCACAGGCTTGTGAAACATGGAGTCAGGAAGGTAGGAAGGAAGGACAATGAGAATATTCTGGGGAGATGGGAAGCTGCTGAGCAAACAGAGCTGAGTTTGTTTTAAAGACAGAAAGAGCACTACTACCCTCACTGCAGGCATCTGGGCTTCCCCAGTACCCAGCACCACCACACACTTCATGTGCCTCCCCTTGCATAGTCTTGGTGTGCTCATGGTGTCGCTGAGGCTCAGCAACAGACAAGGGGAGCAGATGACAGATGCAGCGATGTCCGGCATCAGAGCTCTCTAGTGGCACCACACGCACTGGCAGATGCTGCCCGTAACAGTTCACCAAAAGGCAATGACAGGAAGACTGGGCTTCCCACGGAGATAGGACCAGACAGTGCCCCGGATATACACTGACAATGGCAGTGAACGAAACCCTGAAGGAACCACGGGGGGCTGGGGGGGGCTTCGGTCTGAGCGCGCACAAGGAACTCAGCAAGGTCTCCGAGATCTCCGAGGTTGGACGAGTCCCCTGGGATCAAATTCCTTCACTGGTCCCAGGAAAGCCATGCTCTGTGGTGGCCCAGGTATTGGCTACAATAATGCCAAGCTCTCCCCACTACCAAGGACTCTTAGTAGCAAATAATTTTTTTGAAGTTTGTTTTTAAAGCTTTTATAAACAATTCCTGACATCTCAGCAAGACAGCAAGGCCAGAAAGCCACACAGCAGTCCCAAACATCCCCAGGACCACACTCCAGCTCAGACTACTTCTAGCGCCTTCCTGCCATCTCGCCAGTAGGACGCTCAGATCAGAGATGACACCGGACAGTGTCTAGCCCTGCTCCACTGTAGCTATTCAATATATGCTCCCAATTATGATAACTGTTCCCTAGCACACACTGCCCCCATTTATCCTCTAATTCGTAAAAATGTCTCACTTGTCAGCTCCGATAAGCAATCTGGCATTTGCCTCAAAACAGTCACAGGGTTCTGATAACTGGCATTCTTTATGTGCCACTCTCACTTACCAGTTGGCTGGCTGCCCACACATGCCATCACTCCACAGTACCGTGTAGCCCAGCCTGCACATCTAGCTGTAACAGAGAAGGGACTGCAGAGCAGGAAACACTGCCCCGATTGGCCGGAGACAGGAGAAGAGGGCGCCGAGAGCTAAGCATCCCGATGAGGCTGCCTGCCACAGGAAGCACCCATCGGGCTTCCAGTGGACCCCCAGCATTGGTGCCAGGGAGATTCAGAGGTATCCTGTCCCCCTGTCTACCCAGGAGACATCACACAGCCAGGGCAACAGGTCATCCCAAGATGCTGCACAGCATCAGATGCGTAGGTGGAGGGACAGATTCTAGAAATTCAAAAGAGAAAAGAAGGACAGCGCCAGGCTCTGGAGGAAAGAGTCGTGTGAGACCTGCAGTGGACAGGGAGTGAAGCTGCCGTGCCAGAAGGGACGTGGCTTCTGGGAAGGTGAGGACAACAGAGAGCATGGCCAGGGCAGCGCGCTGGAAGCAGCGACCGGTGAGAATTTCCAGTTTCTGTCCGAGAGCTGGGCACCAAACTCCAAAGTGTCACAGCGGAAGAGGCGCTTACACCTTTCATCCTAGAGATTTCTGCCAGAAGGAAACAGCTTGTGGCCCCCAAGAGCTCCCGCAGCTGGGCCGCTCTGTTGGCCTCAGAGTGCCCAGTCACAGAGTGGAAGAATCTAACACAATGGACTGCGTAGACTTGGAGGATCTGCTGAGAAAATAGAGCCCAAAGCCAGCAGACGCCTCCCCAGCTGATGGTGGCGGCTTCAACAGCTCGGGCCACGTGCTTCTGTGAGCACTGGACTGCCTGCCACACACACGGGACAGATTAGAAAGTGATGACACTTTTCAGTCTCAGTAAAATGATGATTTTTTTAAAATAAAGATTAGTAGACTTGATGACAGTAGAGAGAGAGTTAAATGGGAACTGTACAAGCACCTAATTCAACCAAGGTTTTAGTTGATGTCTTATATTTAAAATCATAAAGTGCTGGCCAGATGGCTCAGCGGACTAAAGTGCCTGCTTAGGCAGGATGCAGCAGCCGGGGTTCGATCCCTGGCGGGCTGTGCTGGTCCTGCCCCCGGAGCAAGCTGAGCAGCGATTCAGAACGAGCATGGTGGCACGCGCCTGTAGTCCCAACGCTTGGAAAGCTGAAACCAAGTGGATCACTACAAGTCCAGTCTGCATAGTGAGACCCTGTAGCCCCTGTACTAAATACATAAAAAAAGAAATCATGCACAACTTCATACAGAGAGCAGGGCACTGACAAGTAAGTACGCAAAATGCATGGGAAGAAAATGCATGTGAGAAAACACAAGTAATCAAACAGCAGAAAATGTTCTAGTCTCAATAATAAATCATCAATAAAAGTAAAATTTTAATAGCGATTAATTTCCAGACAACTCACCAAGCTCTGGCCCTTCCCCACCTAGTCTTTCATTGTTTCACATTATGCTCAGTGTAAAACCCGTGCTGATGAAACGGCTAACAAGCTGCCCAGTGTGCAAACGTCCATACCCTCGCGCACTCACACTCACACTCCTGGAGCCCTCTCCCCTCAGCTGCACATGCACACCGGACCCGAGCACCACAGGACCACGGCACAACGCTGCTGGAGCCTCCGTGCCTCCCCTGCCGTACTCACGCCTGGTTCCTTCTCCTCATCCTTCAGCCTCAGCTTTAGCCTCGATGTTAAGACTTGAATTGTGTCTTAAAAGCAAGTTGTATATTGGAGTCCTCGCCCCAGAACCCGAGAATGACCAAGTCGCAGTGGCTTAGGGTGAGAGCAAGCTGGAGTCCAATGGGCCCGACCCAGTAGGACTGGTGTAAGGAAGGAACCTGGGCACTGACACACAGAGGAAGTGCACAAGGAGCGGGAGGCCAGCAGAAGGCGGGCGGGGCGGGCCTCGTGGAGCAGGCTGCAGAAGGGGCTGCCGAGGGACACCAGGGCCTCGGGCTTCCTTCCTCCAGAGCCATGTCCGCTGCTGAGGCCAGTGGCTCATGGTGCTGTCCCTGGTCTCGATCACACCAACACCCTGGAAAGTGCTCCCGTCCTCGCACACTAAGGAATGCCCTAGAAAGTCGCCCAACCCTGCTCCTGGTCGAGCCCGAGCCTTCCCTCCACCCACCACAGGAGGCCCTGGTCCATGCTGCCTCAGTGCTGGCTGACGGGAGCAGAGGTCCAGGCCCAGGAGTGACGTTCCCAACAGTGGACAGGGACAGGGAAACGTGCAGAAGGCCCAGCAGGCTCAAGGCCTTCAGGGGGCTCAAGAGCAGAGGCAGAGCACTTCTGAAAGAAACACGGAAAGCCCACAGAGCATGCACTTGTATGGGTCTGCGCTGCCCCAGCATTTCACCATCATTAATAAAGGCATCCTCTCTCCTGGCTGCCGAGCTACCACCATCATCCACACCACAGAGAATAAAAGTGCAGCCACAGACGTGAGTGCCGGTGCTCAGCTAGCAGCCTGCATGACAGTACTAGGTAAGGAGCTGCAGGAAACAAATGAGCCAGGTGCAGAGCAGGTGGCTGCGCGGGTTGCTGAGAACGGAGGGACGTGTCACGGTTCCCGTCTAGATGCCCCTGCACAGCCTCCTGCAGTCATGCGGCAGACTTCTAGAGGTTGTAATTAATTCATGATCCAAAGCTGGGATTAGGGGTGTGAGCGCCACAACCGCCCTGGGACAGACAGCCTGAGTGCAGTAGCGTAAGGGAGAGAGAGGCTTGCCCCTGTGCTCTCTGCTGCCGCAGCTGTGCTCCTCCCTTTGATCTTGCTGTTTTCTGCCTCCATGAACAGCCACCCTCTGCCATGTGCCAGTCTGCCTTGGAACCAGCTGCGTATGTACTAAAACCTCTACAAACTGTGGGCTAAACAAGCCTTTCCTTCATGAATTTCGGTGTCGGGTATTTTGTCCCAGCAATAAGGGAAAAGTAACAAAGCCCCCAGAAGTTAAGACCAATTCCAAGTACAAGAGACTGCCTTGGGAGGGTGGAGTCGCACACCCAACCTAGCAGTCTTCATCCGGGCACTGCAGCAGGGCTTACGCTAAGAAACTCTAAATTTTAGAAGGCTGTGGCCCCTGTGACGAATTCCAACCTAGGCCAGGCCTGACCGAAGGGCTACCCAGAACCAGGTTAAGCATGCAGATCCCAGAAGCAGAGGGCTTAAATCAGGTCACAGCTCTACCACCCACGGGCTCAAGAAAGTTATTTAATCTTTCAGGCCCTTAGATTCCTGAAATGTAAAATGGGGATGATCGTAGTTATTGCCCAACTGACTTAATACGCAAATGAGTTAAACATATATAAAGCACTTCAATCATGCTCGATAAGTACATGCAAGCATGATTATCATTGCTTTTTTCTCTGTTTTTGGTACTAGGAATCGAACGCACAACCTCAGGCTTGCCAAGCAGGCCCCGTGCTGCTGAGCTACATCCCCAGCCCTGATCATCACGCCTGGTATGACTAGTCTCATTTGTTTCAGAGCAGATGAAACTAGATACGCTCAGCTGCCAGGAGGCACACACGGTGTTCTTTGAATCTGAGGACGACTCCTTTCAAGCGTTCTAACTGCCCGACTCTTATATGAACGATTTTACAAACTGTTCATGTACACTAACCACCGCGACCTGCGTCAGCGCACGTAGGTGCACAAGCACGTCGCCCAGCCGCCTACGGCAGCATCGCTCCAGGCCTCAGGGTCTGGCTTACTAGCAGGAGTTTCAGAAACACACTCTTCTCATAACCAACCGACAACACATGCTGAGTTTTCAGACTTGCCCTCCATAAGGCTATCCTGAGGGAAGAACCTAAAATGTACCAAAACACAAAGATTTATGTATCTAGATATGCTTGGAAGCAGTTTTTTAAATAGGAAAAAATGAAAAAGTAAATGTGAATCTAAATTTCTAAAACAGGAGGAATAATGAGTTAAGTAGATTATGGAACAGAAATGCAGCACACTATTATGCAAACACCAAAATTATGTTTGCCAAACATTTTGAAGAACATAGAAAATGCTTAGTCAAACTTTGTATCAAATATGGAAGGAAACTGGTTATACAAGATATACGTATATATCTCAATTATGTAAAGATATACAGGGGGCCAAGGAGATGGCTCAATAGAATAAGCGCTTGCCTGGCAAGCACAAGGGACTGAGTTCAATCCCCAGTTCCNAAAAAAAAAAAAAACCAAGATATACAGGTAAAAATACATATAGAGAGGTATGCATACACCAAACTTCACGATGGTTTTGAATGGGATTTAGATGGCTGATATTCTTAGGTGCATGCTCCACTTTTCAATCTTTGTGCAATTATTTTCATTACCAAAATTATTACGTAACATTTACATATGCAGAAAAAAGAGAAAAAGTGAAAGCTTAGGATTCTCCTTGCTTCTTGCTGCTTGGCTGGCTGAAATCTTGACAGCTCCTCAACGCTCACGTCTCAGGGAACTCAGGCAGGTGTATCTCAAGAGGCTAGTGGTACACAGCCTTGGAGAACATCAGAATTAGATCCCACCGTGAATGCACAGCCTGCTAACAGCCAGGTACCCGGAACCCCACGGGGAGCCGAGGAAGGGAAGGCAGCGGCTGCAGAGGCCACAGGAGGTCCGCCTCCTGCATCCTCCACCTGCCCTGCTTCCCTCCCGTCACAACAGGTCCAATGTCCCCCAGGGCTGCCACAGTTTGCTTTCAGAACCTTAAAATCTGACCTCTGTCTGAGCACAGCAAGCCAGCGAGGCCTGGCTCCCTCGGGCCCCTTACCAGGGAAGACTCGAGGAAGCCGGTCGGCTCACGCAGCACTCAACCTTCGTGAGCTTCACAGCCACGTGACTGAAAAGTCATGGACTCCAGGAGAGGAAGGCGCTTCCTGCTGCTTGTATGCAAGGAAGTAGGTTTCCTCATCCCTGGTGTACCACATCGGATTACAGGATGTTCGAGAGGCTGCCGAATAAAGCAGCACACCAGCAAATGAGTGACAGTGAACGCACGCTTCCGCGCACGCAGAAAGCGCTGAATTCTCCAACAGGCTCCGAACTACGATTTCTCCCCACATAAACTCCTTGCCAAACATATCCTTCTAAACAAGCTTTTCTTCCACCATCGCTGTTCACAGGCTTCTAGCCCGGCCAGGCATCGAAGCCTCCCAAGCACGGCTTGCAGTTCCCGGACAGCCTCTCCCTGGACCACCGTGCCCGATCGCGTCCACACGTCAGCCCTGCTCCCCTGACTGGGCCGCCTGATTAACAGTTCCTGATCCTTCTCTCCTCCTGGATTTAATCTAAGTATTTATCTAACATGGCTTTCCCTTATGGCTCCTATTAAAGTCCTTCCCTTCCCTTCCAGGCCCACCTCTTAGGCTGCTCCTTCGCTAAAATTCTTCTGATTTTCCAAAGAATTACAATGTTTCTCCACTACAGCTTTGATTTAAGCTTCGGATTATTTCTTGCAGAATGTCATATTAAAGATGTATATTTCCTTTTCTCCCCCCTCTTGCTCGCTCTCTCGTTCTTTTCTGCTATCTCTGTGTCTCTATCTGTGTGTCTCTATCTCTGTATCTCTATCTCATCTATCTCTATCTTCTCCTCTCTCTTCACTACAGATTCTTGGAGGAGAGAGTGTTCTGTGCCTCTGGGCATGGCCCACAGGGCCAAACACCAGTATTTCATACAGTAAGTCTCATGAAATGAACCAAACCAACACACAGTTCTACTACAGCGAATCTCCCAGCTTGGAACCCTCCTCAGGAACACACACTGGCTCCATGAAGAATCCACACCCAGCACAGTGCTGAGTCCACTGTAAGCATCTGAGAGCCAACATCAAATGACTTAAGAAACATCACAGGACACAAAGGCATGAACAGCAGTCACACTCCATGTCCGCTCAGCAAAAATATGTAGAAACCGTAATTAACAACATAGCGCTATTGAGTATTTTGACATAATAATGCCAAAGAAGATGAAAATATAACACTGGAGTGACTATATAATTAATAAAAGCATGTATAGAAATAAAAATTTGTATGGTAAGAATTACAAAATGCTGATTTTAAAAAACTCAGGAATCAATAAATGGTGTGGGAACACCTGGCTATACATAGGTAAGAAGTGAATTTCAGTAGATAACTCATATCTTAGACAAAAATTAACATAAAATGGATCTCACACTTAGATATAAGCCATGAAACTGTGAAATGTTAAGAAAAGAAAGAGAAAAAATCGGGTTGGATACAAGACAGTGCAAAGAATTGTTAAACTTGACCCAAAAGTGTGATGCACAGAAGAATGTAATAAATTGGACCTCATCAAAATGAAGTGCTTCTGTCCCTGATCCAACATGCCGAGCCAGCCCCACCCCCAGGGGACACCAAGCCTGCAACCAAGTCGAGCCGTGGTGGTGCACGCCTGTAATCCCAGCACCACAGGGAGGCTGAAAATAGGAGGATCACCACAATTCCGAGCTG